>PVKA01012281.1:0-58292 GCA_004027165.1 Ctenomys sociabilis
AAAAAAAAAAAAAAAAAAAAAAAAAAAAAAAAAAAAACCAGTATAGAACTTGGCTTGGGTGTGGTGGCATATGCCTGTAATCCCAGTGCTCTGGGAGGCTGAGATAGGAGGGCTGTGAATTTGATCCTAGCCTGAGTTTAATCCCTAAAACAAACAAACAAACAAAAAAACCAGAGTAGAACTTGGCATTACTAAGACCAGGGTTCAGTTCCACCAAAGCCTCAGTTTTTCTCTTCTAGTAATGAAAATAGCAATGTTCTTTTTTCCTGCTAGGGGTATTGCAGAGTGGTCACATGACACACAGCTACATTCCACACTCATTAATATTGGCGATTAGTTGTACAAATCAAGGAAAAAAACGAAAACCAGAACCCCCCGGGGTTGTCAGTGAACACACACAGGAGGTGGAGCCTTGGGCTCATTGCTTTTCATGAGCAGCAGTGGTGCTTGGGCACCTGGCCCCCTTCTCTCACAGGGCGCATCCCCCATGTAGGCTCGTGGTTGATTCCCACAGGAATGGGTGGGGCCGCGGGATTTGTCTTGATGCCACTGCATACGCTCCGTAAAGGATTAGCACGCCTTGGGAACAGAAATGACAAATGAGTTGGATGGCAGAGATGTGTCCAGCAGCTGCCCGCAGAGACTCTGTGTGGAGAGGTGGGGCTGGCTGTGTGCAGCCTAGAAGGGATCTGAAGGGCTGCTCAGGAGGCCCAGGTGGCCTCTGAGGGCTCTCTGACCACACTGGGGGTGGGGGCTGCAGCTGAGCACGGCCTGGACTGGCCCTCCTCAGTCTGCCACATAGGGCCAGGTGTTCCTGCTCCTGCTGGCCCATGTCCTCCCACACCAGGCCTGTACACACACACACACACACACACACACACACACACACACACACACACACATACACACTGGGAATCATTCTTGGGACCTGTGTTCTCCTCCTCTACTGAAGAACAGGTGCAAGAAGACTTTAGTTAACTAGATTACTCAGGGTCAAATAACCAGTTTGGGATTACGGGGCTCCCCTCCCCTTGCACTTCCTGCTGTCTGCACCTTGATTCTGAAAGTGGCAGGGGAGAGGCGAAGCCGTGCAACTTGAAACATTTATGCTTTTGTGCCTTGTTAGCAACTGCTGAGAGAAAGGAAAACTGGGCTTGGGAGGAGGTTGACATGGACAGCTGAAGTGAAGATGGGGATTATCTGTGGATTTCAGCAATCCTCGGCCCTTATTAGCGTGGAGAATTTCAGAGTGGAGAGCGCTGCCTCATTGAGGTTGCTGATGACCTGGGATATGAGAGGATTATCATTCCCGTGTGCCTCACTGTCTCCGCCAGATGCACAGGGTGACCGAGATGCCTTTCACACGGAGAAGGCCGCCAGCGGGCCCCGAGTCACGTTCAGATCAGTAACGAGACTGTTCATTGATTCTTAAGTGTTCTCTGAGGACCTACTATGTGTCTGGCACTGGAGTGGCCCTGGTGACTGGGACTGACTTGGTTCCTTGGGGTTGTTGGTTTCCTGGTGGGAAGTTCTCAATAATAAAGAAGGAAAAATAATTACAGAATGTGCTGAACACTATAGAGGACATAAATAGCCAAAGGGGAAGATAGCTGCTCTGCACGCTGACTGGGGCTGGGGTCTGAGGACCGGACAGAGAGGGTAGGTCTGGGGAGGGAGCAGGCAGCCAAATTAAGTGCCAGGCGGGCCCAGGCTGGAAACAGCAGAGTGCCAGTCTTGGTGGGCCTTGGTCAGGAAGGAGACCTGGGTGGCCTTGGCATTGCCATCCTGTACTGGGCCCTGCCTCCTAAAGGCTTACGACACTCTGTATCAGGAGTGCAAGGCAGGGTGGTCATGACAGTGTGGAGAGGAGGTGGGTCCCCTGCTAAAGGCAGGGAAGGCATTGAAGGACAGACTCTAAGGAGAGGGGTGACCTGGAAGATCTATCTGGTGTTCCCTTGAAAAAGATCCTTCTGTAAGACAAGCTCTACATACAGAGAAAATACTTCTGTATCCCCTATGTGACATAGGACATGAATCCAGAATATGTAAAGAATTGGTACAGGGTCTCACAATATAGCTCAGACTCATAGTGATCCTCCTGCTCCCCAGTGCTGGGATTATAGGCTTGTGTCACTACGCCGGGACCCTGGCCAGCTAAGCCCATCCTGGGGACAGGGCTGGCATGGCATGTGGTGCCAGGAATCTTACTCAGGTCCCTGTGTTTGCCTAAGCTTGTCTAAGCAGTTGCTTTAGTCTGCTGAGCTAGCTCACTGGCCCAAGAAATTTCAAAACTCAACAAGAAAGTAAACAGCCCAACTAAAAATGGGCAAAATATTTGATTAGATGCTTCTCCAAAGATGTACAGATGGCAAATAAATACAGTGCACATCAGCAGTCACCGGGGAAATGCAAATGAGAAGTACAATGGGATGCCCCTCACTGAAAATAAAGGGTACTAACAATTCCAAGTTCTTGGTGGGGGCAAGGGCCAATTAGAACTCTCGTACACTCCTGGTGCAAGTTCTAAATGGCTGCAACAACAAGAACCATAGTTTGGCAATTTCTTATACAATGAAACGTAGCCTTATACTAGTGCCCAGCAGTCCTGCTCCTAGATAATTATCTGAGAGAAATGAGAATTTATATTCACATAAACACTGGAACAGGGCTCTTTTAATGCTCTGAACTGGAAGCCATCTAAGTGTGCCTGATGGTTGAGTGCATAAACAAAAGAGTTCATCCGTACCGAGGAATACTACGCAGAGATGAAAATGAACGGACTGTCGAGTCACAGCACAGTGTGGGCTACTTTCTGATGTCTCTGGCTGAATGTCAGTCTCCACAGACTGCCTGTGAGTCAATCCCATTTGTATGTCAGAGCACTGTAAGTACTGCACAATCCCAGGAAAAGACAACCTGTAAGTGGTGACCTGAGAGGGGTAGAGGACGGGTCAGGGGTTGTCCAGAGTAGTGGTGGGAGGTGCTGGCTTTGGAGGAGACACCTGGAAAGGAGCTCTGGGGAGGGCTGGCTGTGCGGAGCGCTGACTGTCGGGATGGCTACAAGAATATGTGTGTGATACACTCGTGGGCTGGGCTGTGGCTCAGAAATGGTTTGTGTTTGTCCCTCAGAAGCTCATGTCCTAGATATGGTCCCCAGTGTGGAAAGGCAGTGGACCCTTCAGAGGCAGCCTAGGACAAGGTGATAAGGCCCGGGGTGTCACCCCAAGGGAGGGATTCAGGTAGTTCTCACGAAGTCATGGTTCCTGTGAGACTGTGTGTGGCTGGGGGTGTAGTTCGGTCCTGGGGTCAATGCTTCATCAAAACATGAAAAAACAAAGAGTAAACCTAGCTCTTGAATCTCTCTGGCTTTCTACTCGGAACATGTGACCCTTGTCTATGTACTTGTTTTCCTCTCTGTTTCTCCACTGTTTTGTGACACAACCAATGCAGCCCTCATCAGAGAGGCTGGACAGATGTGGCTGCCCAGCTTTGGATTTTCAACCTTTAAAACTGTGAGCTGCATGAAGCTCGTATCTTTATAAACTTCCTAGCCCCAGGGATTTTGTTACAGTAACAGAAAATGAGTAGGTTTAGGCTTTCAGATACTAACTCTGGGCCGCCCCCTTCCCCATTTCTCAGAGCTGGGAGCTCACTTGGCAGGCCGTTTCCCAAGTCAGCATCCACTGCCCCTTCTTTGGCCCTGATGAGTCCTCAGCACATTGTGAGCACAGCTCACCTCCTCCCGATGCCGGGGCCCTTCACTCCAGCCGCCCTGACAGCCTTGGTGAGCTTCTGTGTGCCTCTTCTCTTGATTGTCCCTGCCCTCTTTCAGGAAGTGAAAGAACAGGAGCCCGCACACTCTTTGTGCCTGACGTACATCCTCTCCCTTGTGCCAGCTGTGGCCGAGGATCTGCATCAGGCTTTCCCCAAGAGACCTGACAGGGACACAGAAGCTATGGGGACATGGGCAGCCTTGGCTCCTGTCTTCTCAGAAGACACTGGCCCTCTCTGTCTCTAGGGACCGCATGCCCTGTGCCGAGCTGGCCCTCATCCCCCCGCCACTGAAGCAGCCAGAGCCGTTGCATACTGTTCTTTCTTTGTGGATGGCATTCCGTATACAGCCTATACTTACTCCACATAGAAGACAATGTGTCCCCTGAGCCCATGCGGGTGGCAGATGCAGCCCTTGGGCCAGCCTGCAGACCTCAGAGGCCCCTGTGTTCTGACTAGCTGTCATCAGCCATCCTGGGGGTGTATGGTAAGGGCCCCCCATTCACTGATCAAGCAGTGTCCCAGGATGTGGGACCAGGTGACTTCTCTGCCTGAAACATTACTCTGTACCTGGGAGGCCTTGAGAAGCTTTGAGAGGATGTTTTTTTTCCAGGAAACGTTGGTCCCGCCCTTTCCAGGTGCTTCTCACACCTGCTGTTTGAGAATGTACTTTTTCTAGGGCTGGAGCAGAGGATGCCCGTTGCAGTCCAGTTGGGCAAAGATGGGATTACCACCCTGGAGAAGTTCTTACTGCAGGCCTTATACTGTGGCCTTCAGATGGTCCTGGGACCCAGCAGGATGCTGTGCCCAGGCCTTGGTTGCCTGACCTTTTGGAAGTGGCCCTCATTGCTGACAGTCTGGGAGCTGGTGTCGAGCTGGAAGGGACTCTAGAGGTCACATGTGCCCTGACGGCTTCTCTGGCAGCCTGCTGGGGTCTTGGGGTCTTCAGTGGTCTGTTGAAGAAGAGGCTCCCCTCCCCTAGCAAACATAGTGACTTCCCCAGGGGAGCTGGGGTTGCTGGGATGAGTGCAGGGCATTCCCCTGTGGAGGGCAGGGGTGGTCCTTCGGGGGCTGAGGGAAGCAAATGCTGGCCTGAGGCTTGACACAGGTGTCTTGGTTCCAGGACAAAGTACACTGACCAGGTGGCTTTCTCTCCCATTCATTCCTGGAGGCTGGGAGTTCAGGGTCCTGGTGTCAGCTGTGAGGGTCTAGGATGGCGCCTGAAGCCCTCCAGGGATCCAGGATTAGAGTGTATGAGGCAGAAGCAAAAGCCTTGTGCTGCTGAGGCATGGAAAGCCAGGAACCAGAACCGGCTACCTTCTGGCCCAGTTTGCCCAGGGCACCTGCGGGTCCCTGGTAGCCTCCTTTTCATGCGTGACTCTCATCAGCAAGAAGCTTCTGGAACAGTACTGCCCAAGGAGGGCGTGATGAACAGCAGCCCCGGGGATTAAGGTCTGTGGGTGCCGGCTGCTGCCATGTTTCCCTTGGAGCCAATGTGGACCCAAAGTGACTTGTGAGAGTACAAGACTCGGTGGTTGCAGATGAGCCACTTGGTTTAGAGAGTGGGGACTGCACTAACCTACAGGCAGGGCCAGGCCTGGCTCTCCTGTTATGCACCCCAGCCCACTTGGGTCCCCAGAGCTGTCGGTGCCTGTCTGATGGCCTAGTGTGGGGATAGCTTGAGTTCTTGGCCTCACTTGGAGGCTCGAAGCACACAGCTTTTGTGAGAACCCAAGGCTGCCGTGTTCTCAGGGCCTGGACTTCCTTCTGGTCTCACCTTTCTCTTTATGGAAAAGGAGCTCCGGTAGATTGTTTCTCGTGACCACATGCTGCCTGCCCCATGCAGTCGGGGTGACCTTTCTTCTGAAAGAAGTGGCTGACGTCCAGGGAATTGGGAGTCACCGGGCAGGTTTCCTGTGGGGGAGGCTGTTCTGACCCAGACCATGGGCTAGGAAGAATTAGGGAGGCTCTCCTTAACCCCCCTCCCCAGAACCGCCCCGAAGGAAAAGCTTTTCGTTCACCTCCCCTCCACACTCTGCCCACCTCCTTCCTGCCCTGCTCCCTCCCCGATGCTGCTGCCCACAGCTCTTCCTTGTGAATCTGTCTACTGTGTATCCGTGTCTGTGTGTGTCTGAGTTGTTCCAGGTGTGGGTCTGTAGGAGCCTGTACTTTGGATCTGAGTCTTTGTGAGAAAGAAAAGGGGAACCTTTGTTTCTGGGATATGTGTGAGCCCGTGTGTGTGTGTGTGTGTGTGTGTGTGTGTGTGTGTGCACGTCCAGTGAGGAACCAAAGGGGACCGTTTGGCTTCTATCCTAAGCCAGCCCCTGAGGCTCCTTTGGCAGGCCAGGCCCTAAGGTTGTCTCTGCAGTCTCACAGAGCTGTTGTGGAATTCCACCAGAGGATGCACGTGCGTGTGCCCAGGAGGTTGACAGGGATCTGCATGGTCAGAGCATTGATGGAGAGATGCCCTGCCGTGGGCAGGTTGAAACTGGTGGCGCCCACTTTGTCCTGCAGCCTTCACAACCCTGATGCCTTCACTTCCTAGAACAAGCATTTTCTGGGCTGTAAGCCCGAGTCATCCTGCTGCCTCAGTTACATGGGTGGGATCCTCCCTATGGTGTGCCAGTTCAGGCAGCGGAGCAGGTTAACAGCTGCGCGGGGTTCTAGGGAGGACAGAGCATGCTCATCCAGCTCCACCCGAGTCCATACTGGGCCAGCTCCTGCCAAGAAAAAGATGACCTGCGCTGACGCTATTGTCCATGTATGACTTGGCTCAGAAACTTCAGGGACCAAGCAACCTTTTTGTGACCTACACCCCCAGCCTCGGCCAAGTCCAAGGATCTAGACGTTACTGGCACATGGCTGTCTTCCAGCAGCACCCAGGGGAGGAGGTCTTGGCATAAGTTTTAGGATTACCAGCAGCTTGTGGGGGGTCAAGGGAGGTCAGCTGGCACAGCCCCTGGAGTCTCCCTCTGCCTGGTGCCCTAGCCCACATCAGGGGTGTAGGGACTGTGAGATGCTAGGCAGCAGCTCTCTGTCTTCATACAACCAACTCAGAAATGTGCCCATTGTGGGGTGGATTTATGAGGCCATAGGGAAAGACCGAGGCCCCCCAGCTCTCTTTCCCTGCCACCATCATCCTAGTAGGCCCCTTGATCATCAAGGGCAAGACTCTTCTCGTTACTGAGTTCTAAAACAAACCACAGGGTACAGATTGAATTTAGGGTGGGTTTAAGAAGACAGGATCGTAACAAAAGGCATTATCCTTACCTACGAGGGGCAAGGTTGGAAGAGTCCTGTCGCCGCTCCCAGGCTCCGCCGTGTAGGAGGTAGCAGGCAGGTGTCCTGCCAGGCCCCTCAGCCAGGACCACCTCAGCCAGAGGTGTTCATGTGTCTGGCCACAACAGCGACAAACCATTCCCAGCATCCTTCTCTGTCCTCCTTCTGATTCAGCTCCTGGACCGGGGATGCTGGGAGAGGCCATGTTCTCGTCCGCAGGCTCTGGCCCTCGCACTGGGGAAGTTTCACTTTGGCTCTTTTAGGATTCTGTTCTCACTTATTTTCCTGGATATTTTTGTCTCCTTTGGGGACAGGAACACATAGCAGTTTGAGGCACCGGTCAAAACGGCTACAGGATGCTTTGCTGTAGCCCCCCCCTGCCCTCCCTGGGGCAAGGCGACAGGCAAAACATTTGCCTCCTTTCCTGCCCCCTGGCCTCCCTCTGCTCCACTGCCTTGGTGCAGGTGGTCAGGATTTAGTAGAGCTCCTGGTGTTCTTTACATGCTGGGTTGTTGATTTTTTTTTTTTTTTTATTTAGGGAAGGTTCTACAGCGTGTTCAGGGTCTCACTACTAGGTAGATAGAACTCATAGTGATCCGCCTGTTTACAGCCTCCCAAGAAGAGCTGGGATTTGGGTACCACCGCCATGTCCAGTCTCAGTTGCGGTCTTAGCACGCCCCAAGGGCAGGGCTGGCCAGGTCTGGAAGCTTGCAGGCACTTTAGTCCTCTGTGGGATAGCTCTTCTTGCACAGAGCTTTGTGGTGTGGGTAGAGACCTCCTCAGAATGCTCTTGCTGCTTAGACCACAGCAGGGGTTGGGGTGTGGGGTGAGGAGGGCAGGGTACAGCAGCCTCAGTGGGACAGGGCAGTCTACCCAGCTGTCACCTCTTTCAGAATTGGTAGTAGGGGCACAGGCTCTGCTCTCTGGTGCCATAGCCTCTGACCTGAAAAATCTGGGGCCTCATTCACCTCTGGGCCTAGCCACTGACTTCCTGTGAGGCCCCAGGAGGTTTCTTTTGTTTGTTTATTTGTTTGTTTGCAGTACTGGAGATTGAACTCAGGACATGCACATGCCAGGCAGCCCTAGGAGGTTTCTTTACCTCTCCAACTGTTGTTTACCTGTTTGGTGGGTATTAAGCACATTCTTGCTGTGACCCTTCCTGGTTAGTGTGTGGGTTCTGTGATCCAGAGACCCAAGTTGGGGTGCCAGGCTTCCAGGCAGGTGGGGGCGGCCGCCCTGGGCATCTCTTCCCCTGTGCCTTTTCTGATCTGCAGGCCCTCCAGGCCTCAGTATGTCCCAGGCCGCACTCCTCCACCTGCAAGGTCTGCAAAAACAACGTAGGGGCCTAGAGCAGGCAGAGAGCAGAGTGAGAGCACATGGACCTCTTAAGGGACAGTGTACCTCCAAATTCTTTAGCTGAGGGTGGTGGCGCATGCCTAGAATCCTAGCACTAGGGAGGCTGAGGCAGGTGGATCACTGTGAGTTTAAAGCCAGCAACATAAGCAAGTTCAAGATCAACCAGAGCTATGTAGTGAGACTCTGTCTTGGAGAGGGGGCTAGAAACTCAAACCAAAGAAACATGACAAAGGCTCTGGGCACTCACTAGTAGTTGGGGAAGACTTAACCTGGAGATTTAACCCAAGGCCCCATACCTGTTAAGCACCATTATCACTGAGCTGTACTGCAGACATCTGAAAACATACTTGGTCATTGGCCTTCTCCTGTTCTGCTCCATTCTCCTCCTGCCAAAACAGCCCTTTTGTGTAACTCTGCTTTGATTTTCACTTCTCGTCTCCAGATATGCAGGCAGCCAGCCTCAGAGCCTCTGGACCATGTGTGGACTGGTCCAGGCCTGCCCCTGTCCCTGATCTCTTCCTATGGTGGGGTTCCTAGGGCTCCCCTGGGAGCAGGCACCCCACCCATCTGCTCTAACCACCCTGTTATGTGTTCCTTACAGCCTGTGATTGCCACCCTGTTGGTGCTGCTGGCAAGACCTGCAACCAGACCACCGGCCAGTGTCCCTGCAAGGATGGGGTGACGGGCATCACCTGCAACCGCTGCGCCAAGGGCTACCAGCAGAGCCGCTCGCCCATCGCGCCCTGCATCAGTACGTGTGGGCAGAGGCACTGGGCCCCCCGGGCTAGCTGGTTCCTGATGTTGAGCCATTTTAGTGCTTAATGCCTGGTGCATCAGGAGACCTCAAGCTTAGGGTCGGGGAGGAGCGTCCTGCAGGAGCAGCTGGAGTGAGCCAACCTGCACACAGCCCTTGGTCCTCACCAGTGCAGCCTCTCTAGCTCTGGGGGAAAGCAAACCCTTTTCCCAAGTACAGACAGGTGCTCTTCTCACATTCCACCTTGACCCCAGATCTGGGGTGGGCTGCTGTGGCTGCAGGAATCTTACCATATCCCTGCCTTGGTGCACTGAGAATGGAAAGAACCGAAAGCCCATATCTTTGAGAATAGCTGGGCCAGGCTCTATGCACAGCATCCAAGGCCCTTGGGAAATTGTCCCCCTAGGGCAGTGGTGGCGGCGAACCTACTGCTCATGGGCCGTGACGGGCTGTGTGTAGCACTGAAAATTCTCAAAGGCTCACCATCACTGCCCTAGGAGCTCCAGGGACCTTGTTGGACCAGAGTGGACAGAACATGGAGAGAGGCTGGGCAGGATGGCAGGCTCTCTCAGAGGACTTGGCTCAGAAGGGTTTCAGGATGGTAGGCTTGTGCTGGGTTATGAGTGGAGAATTAGGTCTGCTTAGAAAGCCTCGCCTCATTGCAAGTTGGTCTAACCTCTCTCTGGTCTTTAGCCTTGCTGGGTCCTCATGCAGGGCTGACCAAGCCAAGAAAGGAGGGGAAGAGGGTGGAGGGGAGGGACGGGAAGGAAGGAGGAAGGAAGGGAGGGGGAGGAAGAGATGGAGAAGGAGGACAAGGAGGAGGGAATCCCAGCAAACAGAGTAGGATCTCATAAATAAAGTCTGGTTTTCTAGAGAGCAAGGTTGGCAGATCTGGCCCAGGAAGTTGCTGCCTGCTATTGTATGTCTCAGTAGTATGTACCTTTTTAAATGATTGAAACAGAAATCAAAGGAAGAATAGTATTTCATGATGCATAAAAAATTTATGTGAAACACAAAGCTCACTGTCCATAAATAAAGCTTTATTGGAACAGAGCCATACCCTGCCCCATTTATGGGCTTTCTGTGGCTGCTTTTGTGCTGTTAACAGCAGAATCGAGTAACTGTAGCAGAGACTGCAAGGCCCACTAAGGCTTCAAATAGGTACTACTTGGCCCTTCCCAGAGGAAGTCATTCAACCCCTCCTTCAGAGATTCTCTGTCCCGTAGTTCTGGGTGGGCTTTGGGGCCTATTAAGTTATGAGAGACTTGGAATGACCTGAGTAACAGGCCAGCACCAGGGGCCACAGCATGGAGGTGGGGCCTGCCTCATTCCAGCAGCAGCTGTGGAGTCCTTGCACATTTCAGGCCCTGCAGACACCCTTGCCCCCAACATGTGAGCACCTCAGACGCTGCACCTCTCACCTGCCCCGGAGGAGGGGCACGAACTTCCAGAACAACTTGGCTGTGCCAGTGCCAGCAGCCACTGACCAGTTTCTGAATTAAGGGACATCTCCAGACAGCTGATAGCCACGCAGGTCCTGACAGCAGGTGACCAAAGCCTGAGCCTTAGGAAGTGGAGCTGGATGTCTACCAGGCGAGCAGGTTGAATGGGTGTCTCCATGGGGGAGTGCTTGCCTCGCCTGCCCAAGCCCTGGTTCTGTCTTAGCATCTCCTTAGAAAACAGAACACAATGGTAGATGCTTGTAATTCCAGCATTCTGGAGGCTGAGGAGTAGAGGACCACAAGTTCAAGCCTAGCCTGGGCTTGAGCTAGGCTAGTGACTTAGCAAGGACTTGACTCAATTTTTTTTTTTTTTTTTTTAAGGCCTGAGATTGTAGCTCAGCGTGAAGGCCCAAAGTTCAACCTCCAGTTCCGGAAAGATGGAAGGAGGGAAGAAAAGGAGGAAGGGAGGGAGGGGTTGAAAGATTTTTATAATCCCAGTTGCAGAATTTGTAAACATCCTTTTGTCTGTCCATTTAAAAAGCTGCTAAGCAAATATTTTTAGAAATCTGGGATTATGAAATGTAGGGTAGAAACAAAGTCTGCCTGTGTCCCTGCTGCCTGGTGCTGGGTGGGACCCCAGGGTCTTGTGCATACTGGGTAGGTGTTCTAGCACAGAGTCACACTTTAGGCACAAGGTCTTTTTTGTTTTTTTTGCTTTTTGAGACTTGGCCATGCTGTGTAGCTCAGGCTGGCCTCAAACTCATTGCAACCTTCCTGCCTCAGCCTCCTGTGTGTTGGGATTACAGGGATGTGTCCCCATGCCCATCTACTAAGTCTTTCAAAGGTGTTAGAAAGTGCTTGCCTGGCAAGCGCAGGGTACTGAGTTTAATCCCTGGTACCGCAAAACAAACAAACAAAGGTGTCAGAAGCTGTCACATTGCTTAGAAATGGCTAGAGCCAACATTTCCAATCCTAAAGTGGAAAAGCCAAGCTTAAAACCAGAGCTGATATTTCAGAATGAGAAACGGAACCCTTGCGCTGTGGGAGCACCTGCCTTCCCACATAGCTGTACTTACCCCTTCCTTCCACACGGAGCAGGCAGACGGCTGCGGGCATTTCCACCTGGCAGTCTCAAAACTCTGGACCCCACCCTTAAGGTCCATGAGCGTTTGCGGGTGGCCCTGCTTTGTCCCAGCTTGGAGAGCCCTGGACCCTCCACGTGCAATCAGAAGTGAGGCCTGTCTACAGTACTGAGGCTGGATAGCCCTTGGGGCTCCCTGGCCATTGGCTCAGCCCTGCTTGTGGACTTACAGGGTCAGACCAGGCCGTGCAGATTTGGCCTGCAGACATGCTGGCCACATCCGGTGGGACCACATGTCTTTTTAGAGCTAAGAATAGGTCTGGTCCAAGGAACCCAGCTTCCTAATGAGCTGCCACGCCATGGCACCGGGAGGTTATTGCTGATAAAAATCATCTGAGAGCAAGATGTGTCCCCCTACCCGTTTTCCAAAAGATGCAAAGCCTGCTTCCTTGAGGGATGCTGATTTGCCCCTGGCCTTCTCTATCCTGGAGCCTGTGCGAAGTGGAACTGGGTTGCAGACGAGCCCAGCTGCCCCTTACACACGATATGTATTTCTAGTTGAGGTCACAGGTGAGCAGGGTCAAGGTAGCATTTTGAACAGAAAGCCTGGAGAAGATTGTTTTCCACCACCCCAGCATAGAGCTGAGCTGGTGACAGCAGAACTGAAAAGGACGCAGAGTTGTTCTGTCCATGTCACCGGGTCCCCCTTCAGTAACCAGGAGCCGTGACATCCCTCTCAGATGAGAGGCCAGAGAACAAGATACCATACCCAGGACTCCAGGACCCTGAGGCTGGCTTCTTCCTTATCTTAATTTTTCTGGCCAGGCTTGATAGCACATGCCTATAATCCCAGAACTTAGGAGGCTGAGCAGGAGGATCAGTGCAAGTTTGAGACCATTCTGGACTACAAAGTGATTTCAAAGCCAGCCTGAACTGCAAGACTGGGTATCAAAAAGACAAAAAAAAAAAAAAAATTTTTTTTTTCTTGAGCTATGTGTAGGGTATCCAAGGAAGAGAGGGTCCAGGAGGAGTCTGTAGTGAGTCATTTTCTTTGAAGGTCAAAAATAATGTCTTCTCCCCTGTTTTTTCCTCCGGTCTGTCCTGAATCTCGCAGAGATCCCCGTAGCACCGCCAACCACTGCGGCCAGCAGCGTGGAGGAGCCCGAAGGTGAGCTGTCCCCTGAGTTTTTTGTGTGCCACTTTTTCTCAGTGTGGAGGGGAGGGGGATTAGAATACCCCAACTCCTGTAACCCCCCTGGGTTCTGTGCCCATGATCCCTACCCCTTATCCCACACCACACTGCAGAGGAGGGAGCCACAGGGTATTTCTTGGTGATTTTGCTTCTGAGAAAAAATAAAAGATGCTTTAACAGAGCTAAAGAGCAAGTTTCCTAGGGCCAGAGCCCTGGTGGTAAAGCTCTTTGCACTTCCCATTGGCCTGACAGCATCTGCAGCCTCCTTTCTAGGGGTACTGAGGAAGGAGGGGCTGTGCTGGGGCCAAGGCTTCCTGGGACATGGGAACTGGAGAGCCCACGAGGGCCAGCAGGAGGAGAAACCTACCTTCTGCTTCTAACTGAAGATGTAATGCTTCCTCCATGGCAGATATGGGCCACCAACCAGAGCCTTGGGAAGTGGCCAGCAGTAGAAGCCATAGCTGTGCTCGGGTCACGCGTTGGTGCAGATACCATGAATGGTATCTGAAGCTCATGATGGCTTCGCACTTACAGCAGTCACTAAGCCTACTTATAGTCCTTTAAAAGAATCCAGTGCCATCCCACTTTGTTGGGAGGCTGAGTCAGGAGGCTCGCAAGTTCAAGCGCAGCCTGAGCTGTAATCCCCAGCACTTTCTATTTCCTATTTTGAGGCCGGGCCCAGACTTGCTGCCCTCCTTACTCACCTGTCTGGCTTCCTCCCTGCAGAGGCGCCTCCATTTAGGAAGGGGTTATATGCTGAAAGCATCTGGGGTACGTGATGCATTGAGGACACCCCAGCCACTGAGGGTGCACTCGAGATCGCGCGGCTGATGGGGCCGTGGCTCCCTGATGCTGCTGAGCGTCAGGAGAGAGGCTCTGACTGCATACGGCAGGCCCAGGAAAAGATCCAAATTCAAAACGTGACATATAGTTCTACGGACTGCATATTGCTTTTACACCATGGTAAAGTCAAAACACGTTACCTCAAGCCTCCAGAAGTCAGGACCGTCTGTTTTATTTTAGCATTGAAAAGTGCTGAGGCAGGATCTTCATGGTTCTTTGGTGTAATCTGAAAGGCTTTGCAGGAGCAGGAGATAACAGCTCAGGAGCACAGGGTCTGCCTAATAAGGGCAAGGTCTTGAATTCGAGTCCTGGTACCAAAAGAAAAGGCTTTGCAGCCCTGGCATTGCACATATGGAGGGCACAGAGCCTGGTAGCGTGGGGCCCTGCGGAGTGCGGTCTGGGCCCACACTGGGCTCCTGGATATGGGACACCGTGGCTTCTGTATGCTGGTACTTGGGGTAGGCAGTGGCATTCATGCCAGCCCTACCTAGGGTCCTTCTTCTCTCCAGATGGGACAGTGGGGAGGTGGGGGACCTTACGAACCCATGCCGTTGCCTCAACTTTGGAATAAAAACTCTAGATTTGGGGGAGAATCGGCAGCGTCCTGGACACTTGAGAAAAAATACAGTTGAGCTTGTGTGTGTGTAGCCAACAGACAGCCTGCAGGAGAAAGGACAGAACTGTGCCCAGCGGGTGCCAAAGGCCACTCTGGGGCCGGCTGGAGATTGTGGGGCCTCGGGTTGTCTGCCAGGGCTTCTGGGGCCTTTGGTTGAGCAGTTGCAATGGGACAAGTTTTCAGGAAGCCTTGTCCCAGCGCACCTGGGAGCTGGATGCGGAGGGAAGGTGTGAAGGGTGAAGGCTGTCTGTCACAGCTCGGTCCCAGCCATCCCAGCGCTCTCTCTCTCTCTCTCTCTCTCTCTCTCTCTCTCTCTCTCTCTCTCTCTTTTCTTTTCTGGGGAAGGGAATGCATGGTTTTTTACTTTAATTAAAATTTATCTTTTTCCAATTATCCCAGGCCCAGGAAGCCTTGGCCCCAGCACAGCCCCTCCTTCCTCAGTACCCCTAGAAAGAAGGCCCCAGATGCTGTCAGGCCAATGGGAAGCGCAAGGAGCTTTACCACCAGGGCTCTGGCCTTAGGAAACTTGCTCTTTTTTTTGTTTGTTTTTGGTGGAACCAGGGACTGAACTCAGGCCCTTGCACTTGCCAGGGAAGCACTTATTCCACTGAGCCATCTCCCCGGCCCCAGAAACTTGCTCTTTAGCTCTGCTAAAACATCTTTTATTTTTTCTCAGAAGCAAAATCACCAAGAAATACCCTGTGGCTCCCTCCTCTGTACTTGAGTCCAAGAGTTCAAGGGCAGCCTGGGCAGCACAGTGAAGCCCAATCAGAGGAAAAAAATATTTGTTTCCTGTTATTCATTGAGGACAAGGGTAGACATTTTTTCTAGTTTTTTTGTTTGTTTGTTTGTTTTGCCTTTTGAAGACAAGATCTCATGATTCAGTTTAGGCTGGCCATGAGCTCACTTTGTAGTCCAAGCTGGTCTTCAGCATTCAATGATTCTCCTATCTCAGCCTCCCCAGTGCTGGGATTACAAGTGTGTACTACCATGTCTGGCTACTTTTTATTTGCTGTTGTTTGTTTGTTTGTTTATTTTAATTAAAACTAGTGGAGAGTCTAGAAGTGTGGCTCAGTGGTTGAATGCATGTTTAGCACACACGAGGCCCTGAGTTCATTCCCCGACTCCATTAATCAATAAAAATGGGGGGCTGGGGAGATGGCTCAGTAGAATAAGTGCTTTCCTGGCAAGCACAAGGCCCTGAGTTCAATCCCAGGTTCTGTCAAAAGAAAAAAAAAAAAAAAAAAAAATCAATAAAAAAAAGAAATTGAGGGCCAACCAAATAGCTCAGTGGACTAAGGCGCCTGCTTAGGCAGAACACAGCAGCTGGTGTTCAATACCCAGCATGCTGTGCTGGCCCTGCCCCCAGGGCATGCTGAGACAGAGACTGAGACTGGGTGTGGTTTCTTACACTTGTAATCCCAGCTCTTGGGAGACTGAAAATAGGAGAATCACTATGAGTCCGATCTACTAGTGAGACCCTGCACACCCTGTAGACCCTGTCCTAAATTCATTTTAAAAATAAATGAAATTGAGGGGTAGGAATTTTTGTCCTGTGCCTCAGCGGTGGGTGGTTGCAGTCCTCCATCCAGAGATGCCCGAGCTCACTCAGCTGCGTGAACCCTGGGGTTCACATCACCAGTACTGCATGGGAGCAGGACAGATCTTTTTCTTTTTAATTATAATTACTAATGCATATTAATTATGCATTTTAATGGGTTACACTGGGACATTAGTATAATGCTTAATAATCTTTCTTTTGTCTCCTTCCATTTTTTTTTCTATACCTCACAACGGAAGTTTGGATTTCTTATAAATGTTTTTAGCTTTTTCCCTTCCAAAGCAGAAATGGGTAAATGAGGAGAGGGACAAGCAAGAAGGGAAAAGAAACCAACCCATGTGCCCCTCCCATACCTACATAGGATACACATAGCAGGTGTAAAACATCCAAGCTTCCTAGCTCTACTGGGCAGACCATCCACACACCCCCCCACCTTTTATTTTTCGGTGCTAGGAATCTAACCTGAGGCTAGGCAGACACTACCAGAAAGTTATATGCCCTGCCCCAGATAAGAGACTCCTGAGCAGCACTTTTTTTTTTTTTTTTTTCCTCTTAATTTATGTATTTGGTACAGAGTTTCACTACACAGCCTGGACTTGTAGTATTCCTTCTGTTTCAGCCTCCCCAGAGCTGGGATTACAGGTGTGTGCCACCACACCCAGTTTTAGTGGCCAGCTCAGTGTGGGGCTGGCATGGCATGTGGTACTGGGGATCACACCCCAGTCCTGGCCCTTGCCGGGCAGGTGCTTAGACTGCGGGCTAAGCTATCTCCTAGGCCCTGAGCAGCACATTCTAACACCGCTAGCCTCCTCTTTGGAAATGTCTTCCTCAATGGTCCTTAATTGGTTAACTAACTTTCCTGATTCCTCTTGATTTTATGACTTTATTTTCTTCCTTTGCAAATATGATTCAAATACTTACAAAGTGCTTTCCTCACTGAAGGGCTGGACAGTCAGGGGCTTCCATGCGGGTCTTCAGGCCATCCCATCAGAGAGCTGAGAGCTGGGGGCCAGGCAGAGCCCTGGAAGTAGGGTCTGGGAACGCAGCCCCTCCACACCTGTCCATCCTCGCCATGTCCGTGTTTGGGCAGGGAAGGCCTCTGTGTGGAGTTGCCTGAGAAGAGCTTATCTTTGCCTGCCAAACAGAAGAGAATCAGGAAGCTGAGGAATTGTGGTGAGGCTGACAGACAGAGCCTCTCCCTGAGCTGGCCAGTGAGAGGTCTTGGGCAGAATGGCCAGAAGCACAGTGTTGTGGGAGGTCTGAGGCAAGGAGGCCGGGAAGCGGGAGGGGGCCCTCACTCCGAAAGGGTGGGATGCCCGAGGGCCCCAGCACAGACCGGCCTCCTGGTTGCAGAGGCCTCAGCACCCTTTGGCTAAAAGAGGGACACCTGTCTCCCCTCATCCTCCCTAACTTGAGAGAAATCCATGGCTTGGGAGCAGCTGGCTTCTGTGGAGGCCTCTTGGTTCATTGGAGAAGCCAGCAGATCGGGGCTGCTCTTTCCCTGGCTTGAGATCTTGCACTGAGGAGGATGGGGCCCTGTTTCTCTCCCCTCCTGCAGGGGTTTCTTCCTCATCCACATCTGATGATTTTTTTTTTTTTTTTTTTTTTTTGTACGTACCAGGGATAGAACTTAGAACCTTGTGCTTGCCAGGCAGGTACCTTTGCTGCTGAGCTATCTCCTCAGCCCAGATCTGGTGATTGACTCCACCCACAAGCCCCAGGAGAGGTCAAGGTACTTGGGAGGGAGATATTTCACACCCGGCTGATCTGTAGCTTGTGACACTTGGCCTGGAGTGAGTACTCCTCCTGGGCCCTGTTTCAGGCCACCCCATGGAAGGGACATGCAGGGTCGGCTCTCAGAGCCTATGGGAGCCGACCCCACTCCACCTTGCTGTGGGCCTGTCCAGGAAATGGACGGAGACCCACAGGAGGAGAGGCCACCTCTCCTGGTCTCCGTGATTTGAAGCGCTTAGCCGCCTTTGAGTGCAAGCTAAGCCCAGGACTGGGGTATAGGAGTGAAGAGCCAGGCAAATCCTGAGCACCACCAGCCTCCCAGAGGCTCTCAGGCCCTTTCCCCAGCTCTCTGTCCTCGCGTGCCCAGCCCATTTGGGTTCCTACCTGGCACTCCTGCTCCAGTGGCTCCAGATTGGAGCTGAGAGTGGTTTCCAAGAGTTCCTTGCATGCACCCCTCAGGAAGCCCAGAGAAAGAACAGAGAGAGAGAGAGAGAGTGAGAGTGTGAGAGAGAGAGAGAGGGAGGAGAGAGAGAACTCCTCAGGTGGCAGCTGGGCCCACAGAGCTCTTAGTGCAAGCCAGCAGGTGAGCTGGGGTGGGGGCACCCTTTGAGATGTCACACTGAGCAGTGTGTATTATTCTCAGGTTAGCCTCCTTACTAGGGAGTAAGTGGCGTCAAGACTAGAACATGAGTGAGGCTTGGTGGGCAGGACAGGAGGGAGACTACAGCTTTGAATTGGCAGCCAGGGTTTGACTCGATCTCATGTGGTTTCTGTCTCTGAAATGAGCAGCAGTGACCCTGCCTTGCGGGGTTGCTTGGGTGATTAGATGGGCAGATCGCTGTGAAGCCTGTGAGTCGGCGGGGTCCTGCTGTAAGGGTTCAACACAGAAGAAGAAAACTACATGAAAACGCAGACACCACAGTGTGATGAGGGCTTGAGCCGAGCTGCCCACGTCTCTGCAGCTTCTGCCCAGGACAGTGGGGCTTGGGGTGACTTGTTGGCATGTAGACAGGTGTGCAGGGGCTTGGGAAACCCTGAGGAGTAGCAAGTCACACTGCCCCAGCAGGCTGTGGGCGGCCTTAGCAGAGCTTCCTAGCTGCTAATTTTAGACCTGGAATCAAGCAGCGAAAGATGACAGATCGATCCATGATCAAGTGCTTGACCTCATGACAGCCAATGGGTGGAAGCAGCCCAGAAGTCCTCTCTGTCTTCTCTCTCAGTGGGAGGCAGGGGCGTTTCTTAACTTACCTTTGCCAGTGCGGGGTGAGGGGCCAGGGAGTGGGCAGAAGTGTCTCGGGAAAGCTAGGCCCCAGCCCTGCAGCCTCTTCTTTTTTGGGGACTCCCAAGAAGGGTGTGGTTCCTTGAGTCCTCAGTGGAGGTGCTTCAGATTCCTGGAGCAGAGAAAGGGGCCTGAGGGTCCACTGTGGATAGGGGCCCTGCAGCTTATGCCAGGAGCCCAGGGCCACGTTGACCAGGGCACCATCCCCAAGGGGCAGCGTGAAATGGCTGGGCCACCCAGAGCTGGCAGTGCAGATGAGTGCAGTGTCATTAACATCACCAGACAAGTATGGGCCTGAGGTCAGACCTGACCTGGGATCAGCCAGGAGAGGGTTCTGCGTATGTGTGCACGGCTCACTGTGTGCTCAGCGGTATTCCCGGTGCTTTGTCAGTTGGGTAATCACCTCTTGCACCCTAGTGAGGTGGGTGTTATTCTGACCTGCACTTAATACAGGCTGAGGTCACCTCGTCTTGGAGTCTTTGAGCAGCGGTGGTCTCCCCATCATTTTGCCTGTCAGCTGTTAAGTTGTCTGGTCACTTTATGGTCCTATTTTTTTTTTTTTTTCCTGCCCTGGTACATCTTACCAGGAAAGAACGAAGACCTGAGTATCTGTCGCTGCTGGTGGTAAGGTCCTGCAACCAAGGACAGGTGAGCTACTTAAAAGTCAGTGTATGCCCAGGCGAGGTGGCACAGGTCTGTAATCCCGTGACCCGGGAAGCTGAGGCTGAAGGACCATTGGGAGTGCAAGGCCAGCCTGGACGACGTAGTAAGTTCAAGGCCAGCCTGGACGACGTAGTAAGTTCAAGGCCAGCCTGGACTACACAGTGGGACGCCATGTTTAAAACCAAACTAGACAAGCCGATGTGCTTTGCAGGCACCCTTAGGACTCTTGTGGGTGTGCGGGGTTGGTGGGCCTGGCTGGGGCACGGGAGAACGGTTAGCAGAACCCTGTCCTTTGGGTCACAAGGCAGCTGGCGTGACAGCCTATGAGTTAGCTCGTATCAGAAAGTCGGTGGGCACCCTGAAAGGCAACACTGGCAGACAAGCAGTTGCAAATTGCTAGAACAGAGGAATTCTACACAAAGGTCAGTATAAAATTATGGGCGGGGGGGGGGAGGTCAGTAACATTTATGTATCAGAGGTGCCTGTTCACAAAAGCAGCCTGTTGTTTTGATAATGGAATACAATTTCAATTAGAATAAAGCAGGTGATCTGCTGGGGCACTCCTCCCATCCCAGCACTCTGGGAAGCTGAGGCAGGATTACAAATTGGAGCACAGCCCGGGCAGCTGAACAGCTTAGTAAGATCGCATCTGAAAATTAAAAAAAGGCTGGGACTGTAAGGGAAATGCATACAAATTCAAGTTAGAATAGCAAGGAGAATGTCAAACACACAGGAGTAGGTATAGCAATGAGATAGAGGAGATAGATTTCCTATCCTGGAAAGGCAAGAGTTAAAATTGTCAAAATCAGTTCTTCTAGAAATAATTATGTATTTAGCATAACTCTGACCAACGTCCCAATTGGACAGACGATTTTAAAATTCAGTTAGAAAAATAAACGTGTAAAAATAGTGAAGTTTTTAAAAGAAGACTAATGAAAGGTGATTTACTCTACCAGATATTTTAAAATATTATTACCAACAGGATGCTTGGCATGGTGGAAGACAGACATCACCAACTCCGAGTAGAAACTCCAGAAGAGATTCACACATAAACAGAACTTAGCATACAGTAGGTCTATGGCTGCCAATCAGTGTGGGAGAGAATAAACTAGTTGGTGGACAGCGCTGAGCAAAAAAATCGGCACGACCTGGTGGCACATGCCTGTAATCCCACTCTGTGGGAGGCTGAGACAGGAGGGCCATAGATTCAAGCCCAGCCTAGGCAACTTAGCAAGACCCTGTCTCAGACTACAAAAAAAAGGGGGGGGGGCTTGGGTTTCAGACAGACACAGAAGAGCAACAAGTAACAAGGGCCGCTTGAAGGGCTGCTTGGATACAGGGACAGTTCCGAGAACCTTTCGATCCAGTTGTTTCATTATATTTTTATATTTCAGTGGTTTCAGCCATGCGCTGTGCTGTCCCCAGGGGACATTTGGGACTGTCTGGAGACATTTTCAGTTGTCACAGCTGAGAAGGGGCTTCCTCCTGGCCCCTGGTGGGTAGAGGGGTGCTGCGGAACACCTCGCATTGTGTCCACAGGGGACCCCATCCTAAAGAGTGATCCTCCCACTCAGGCTGCCCAGATTGGCCACTCCTTTGGGTTTGAGCAGGCTGAAATGCAGGTGTTCTCCCTGAAAGAAAATACAGAGAGCTCCGTGGTCTGCATAGATGGACCCAGCTTGTTTTTTATGAGTTACAGATCACATTGACATGGACGCAGCTGAGGCGTTAGAAAGTCGCATGTCCCAAGCCAGCAAGGACTTCCTGTGGGACAGGACTAAACCTTTTGTTTGCCTGTTCCTTGATCCATGGTAAAATTCAGCTCAACCCACAGAAGGAAAATTATCTCCAGAATTTTACTATGAACTGGTATATTCTGGATGAAGGTGCTTTGACTCAATGTTGAACTTTTTATCATGAGGCATCTCAGAGAAGAAGAGAATAGTGACAGCCACATTCTTATCTCCTACACTTAATAATTCGTGTTTGGTTATGTTAGCTTGAACAATATGTCTTTGCTGAAAAAACTTAATTTTTTTTTTTTTTTTCTTTTTGTAGTGCTAAGGATTGAACCCAGGGCCCCACATAGGCTGGGGAAATGTTGTCTGACTGAGCTACATTCCTGGTCCTGCTGGAAAAAAAAAAAAAAAAATAGCTCTCTAGTTATTTGTTTTGAGACAGAGCATCGCTATGTACTTCAAGCTGGCCCAGAACTCACTATGAGGCCCAACCTGGTCTCAAACCTGTAGTGATCCTCCTGCCTCAGTCTCCCTAGTGCAGGGATTTACTGCCATGTGCTACCATGCCAGCTATGTTGAAACATTTTTGAGGAAAATTTTGAGCATCATGACATTTTCTCTGCAGATTTTCACAACACATGTCTGAAAAATGAGAACATGCTTTCAATACCATCATCAGCTTAATCAAATTAATAAAAACTCTGTAATATCACCTGATCTTCAGTCCATATTTAAAAAAAGTCTTGTTTCCTCCGAATATCTTTCGCATCTGGGTTGCTCAGTGATTTAATTACTACACCGTTCTGCAACAGTGGTACACAAAGCTTTGTGTTTAGAAACACATGTGGGGCCCCAGCCTTTTGCAGCTACAGTGTACCTAGCAGGACATGCAGTGTAGAAGTGCTGGTCCTGCTGTCCTCAGCAACCCACATGCCTTTCAAGAGAAGCTCCTGCCACGTCCTGCCAGAGCCCGGGGCCCAGCACGCTGAGGGGAGGGGCGTGTGTGAGCGCTGAGCTTTCCATCCGTGGGGCGAGGACCAGGGGGCCTGAGCAGGGACATCTTGTGTCATCCTGGTGGGTACCAAGGGCCTGAAAGCTAAAAGACCCTGAGCGGGGGCTTAAGATATTTAAACAAGGTCTTCTTTTCATGATGTTGAGGACCTCACACAGGCTGGGCGAGTCTGCTCCTGCTGAGCTGACACCCGCCAGCTCTTCTACCAAGGGTTAATCCAGGATTTTTCAACCCCAGCACTGTGGGGTCAGGGCTGGAAGATCCGCCTGGCTGCTTGTGATAATCAGATGCCCCCTGATACATCAGTAAATCGGGCCCTGCTGGAGACCACTGGGTGAAACTCAGGTGTCCTGACATCAGCCCAGAGAACAAGGAGCCTCAGGGACAGGGCTTCTCCCAGCCAGCAGGACCTGCTTCCTAACACTAGCTTGAGGTCAGACCAGTCCTGTAGGCATGAGGTTGAACTGTATGGAACTGCCATTCGGGGGCCCCAAATGGCGATTTGATATGCTCCAACTGCTTCTAGAAAGCCTCAGTGAATAGCTTCTCATTCCTTCTTCCTCACGCGCTTCTGTCTGCCTGTCTCTGTCTAGATTCTGCCTCTGCTTCTGCTTGCCTCTGTCTTTTGCTTTCTCCCTCTCTGTGCTCTATACCTCCTTCCTTATTGTCTCGCTTTCCCTGGCTGCCTCCTCCCCTCCCCTTTCTTCCCATTCCTCTTTTTTGGGTCCTGCACAAAGGGCAGGGGCAGAGGTCAGGATGGGGTGAGCAGGGTGAGAGCTTCACCACCCCCTGCCCGCTGCCAGAAGCCTTGTCACCCCAAGGAGCACAAAGGAAGCCATTAGCATTGCTGGTTTCAGGACCCTATTGTTCTTGCCTGGGCCTTTGCAGGTGGAGCTGCCACCAGCCTGGGAGAAGATAAAGGGATGAGCTGGAGGCCAGAGGAGTAAGTGGGGGGTGGAATATTTGGTCTGTCTTGGGAGTGCTTCCCACTGGGGGCTCAAGGGAGGTGGCCCGATGGGACAAGTGACAGGTGTCATAGATAGCAGGACCCAGAAACCACCCCCCATGTCACACAGCTGTCACAGGGACCTTACTGGAAGAGGCTGGTGGGGCGGGGAGGTGCATGCTGTGGAGCTGGAGCCAGGCTGAGTTTGGAATGGATGCAGAGCCCCCTGGTGCGCCCTGCCCATAGGTCCACTGAGACCCTCAGGGTCCTTGGGAGGGCTGGGCTGTTGGGGAGGGACCATGCGTGATGGTCAGATGTCCCCTAGAGAAGCATCAGGCCCTGCTGGAGACTGCTGGGTGAAACTCAGGTGTCCTGACATCAGTTCAGAGGAACAACATAGCGGTGTCCCTGTTGCAGTCCCTGTCACTGACTAGCTCTCTCTGTAGGACCTCAACAGCCACTACCCTGGGGTGACTAAAGCCCCCCTCCAACCCTGAGGGGACTGAGCCGTACCCCCAGCAGTCCTTTGATGGCTTACATACTCCAGCAGATCCCAAATTACACAAGACTTAAAGTACCAGTAATGCATGTAACCATCCAACCATACTTTGGATTTTGGGATGTGTCTCAGCCCCCTGCAGTGCAAGCATCTTGCAAGCCATTACTTGGCTCTTCTGGACCAGGTCTTCTCAACAAAGTGATGACTGCCTCAATGACTTAATCACTCCCCTCCAAGCTCTCACCTTGGGGCATCCTTGGATCAGTCACCCATCTTCCTCATTCTGTCCCCAGCAGCTGGGCAGGGCCTGCAGGGCAGAGCCAGCCTGGTGTCCTTAGAGGAAGAGGAACGGACTAAGGGCAGAGCTTGTCCGGGTTCTAGGCGCCTCCCTCTGGTGCATTCAGGCCTTCCCAGCTGAGAGGATGTACATGGCTTGGAGGCCTGGGAAGCTACCAGCTCCCTCCTGCCTGAATGTATGATGCTTAGACTGACCTCGTTCCACTGCAGCCTGCCTTTCAGCAGGATGGCCCTCTCTGCTGCTTCCTCCCTGAGCTGCCAAAGCTCTTGCTGTGGCCACATGAAACAAGTCCCCTGCCTGTACCTCAGGCCTGGGCCTGGGTTTGCGTCCAGCATGGAGCATCAGTGTCAGTAAGGGCAGTAGGTTAGCATTTTAGGAGGGTGGTGGTATACCGTCCACTTCCCGTTCCCATGTCCAGAAAGGCCAGTGGCTCCCCAGGGGAAATTGTAACAAATGTCACACGCTCTGTGTTGTGTTCTCTGTTCAAGAGTAAAGTGTATTGTGAGACTGAGGAAAGGTGAAAGCCTTTTGTTTGCAGAAATCGGAAATAATGGGAAGTCTAAAATGGACATAGTGTACAGAGAAGTTTGCGAGAACTGGTGGTACATGGGAGCTGGCTCTCCAGAGCTGCTTGTGTGCATCTCGTCCTAATTCTGCCCTTGGGGTACCATGCTGTCTTGAAAAATGCTCATGGTGGGATTCACTCCCATTAAGTGGGCAAATTGTGAGAATTCAAGCTTGTTTTAATACCCAAGAGAGCTACTTGGTAAACATTTCTAACCTAGCATTGTCCAAAAGGCACTCAAGGAATAGAGTTCTGAATCTTGATACCAGGAAGAACCTAGAGACAGGTCATCTTTTCTGGTCTCTGCGTTTGACAGATGGGCACACACTAACAGGAGGGCAGTGACTTGCCCTGGGTCACCAGGGGTGTTGATGACAGAGCCAAAGTTCTTATCTAACTATAGTGCCTCCAGGTGGGGAGAAAGCAGACACAGAGACTTGAAAAGAGCCCTCCTGCTGAAGGGACACCAGAAATTCATGGGTTGCATGGCACAGAGGGCTTTAGAGAAAACTGCTTCAAGCTATTCTTCGGGCCCAAGCTGGACAAGGCTTTAACCTCTTGTTTTCGTGCCTCTTCGCCCCCTCCCCCCATCAGGTGACATGTGTCTCTAATTTCCTGGCTGAGTATTCTGTCATAGGATGCCACCTTGTGCAGCCCTGGGCTTGGGGATAACCACGTACAGTCTTCAAGATAGGTCTTCACATCTTCACAGGAACCTCCCTTGTCCAGGCTTAGACCTCCAAGAAGGTGGTATCCTTCGGGGGCCTGATGGCCAAGGCCATCTGAACTTCATTCCTGCTCTTGTTTGTGGCCAGTTTGTTGCTTTGGGTGGATGAAGGGGTGGAACGTCGCCCATTCGATTGGATGATTCGTGTCCCTACATCTGGGGTTGGTTCCCCAGAGCCTTGGAGGACCAAGACAGGGTTCTTTGTGTGGGTAGTTTATTGTGGGGTGCTCCTATGAGCACCCTGGAATGGAGAGAGAAGCAAAGAGTGTGGGGGAGGAAGGTGTGAGGAAAATCTGGGGCTTCAGAAGAAGTCTAGACTCCGCCCTATCCCATAGAGCTATGGAGAGGCACAGTTGTTCCTCAGCTCACGAACCTGATTCTTTCCATGTCTGGTTACTGCCTGAGTTGGATGAGAAGCAGCTCAATTGCATAATTACAGGGAAATTTGATTCAGTTCTTATCCAGTTCAGTTTGTGACCAGAATTGTGGAGAGAATTGAGTTTACGAACCAAGCGAGATACCGCCATAATCATGCCAAAGGAGGGGTTCCGCTTAAAGGCAAAAGGACTGAGCCATTATGCTTGCCCACTTGGGCTGAACACAAGCTATGGACCAGCCCTTGGGAAGGGACTTAGGTGACCTCCTGGATATCTACAAGCAAAGAAGTGTCCCTCAGCCAGCAGCGACCCTTCAGAGAAGGCTACGTGTGTGTGCCCGGGAAGCTGCCACTGTGGCAGCCAGAGATGGCTGCGTTGGGCCAGTGTAAGGGTCAGGGCACGGCACCCCTACATCTGCCGTAGTCGGCCCTCTGCTTATGTGCATCCAATCAGTAGTTAACACTATATGAAAGGGTTGGTGAGATAGCTCAGTGGACTAAGAGCCTGCTTAGGCAAGCACAGGGACCAGCATTGGATCCCTGGCACCACATGCTGTGTCAGCCCCACCCCCTGGGCACACTGAGCCAGGCACTGAGACCAGGCATGGTGGCACATGCCCATAATTTGAGCACTGGGGAGGCTAAAAACAGGAGGCTCACTACAAGTCCAAGCTGTGTAGTAAGACCTGTACCAAGTACATTAAAAAAAACCCTACATACTGGGGCCGAGGAGATAGCTCAGTAGAATAAGTGCTTGCCTGGCAAGCACAAGGTCCTGAGTTCAATCCCTGGTACCACCAAAAAAAAACAACAACAACAAAAAAAAAAACCCTACATAATAGAAATTGCATCTATGTTGTATAGATGTTTCTTGTCACTGTTCTGTAAATAATATAATAATACATAGCACACTGTATTATGGATTTTAAGTTATGCAGTGATTAAGGTATAGGCAAGACCATATGTAGCTTTTATGCAAATACCACGCCATTTTGTACAAGAGACTTGGGCATGCTCAGATATTTGTATTTGTGGAAAGTACTATGGTAGAGAATTTTGTTGGGATCTGGGGGCTTCTGTTTCATCCACTGTGTAACACAGTGGTGGCAAGCCTAACAGTGGTGACACGCATGTTTTTCTTTTAAGACAAAGGATATTAATGTAGAGTTGTTTTTCTCTAAATTAAAACCTCAGTATTCAGTTTTAATTGTAGTGTTGCCATGTTGTGATAAGTAGGTGGGCTTTGGGTTGTGGTTTGGGCTCTTTGTCTCTGAAAGGTTCACGATCGCTACGCTAACAGCTCTTTCCTCTAACAGCCCTCCCCATAGAAAGAGCTGTTGGTTATGCTCTGGGACTGAGGTCCATCTGGGTGGCCCAGGTCACTCCTGCTGCTGTCCGAGGACAGACTCTCCTTACCACTTATGCCCCTATATTGGTCAGGCAGACTGCACACTGTAACAAACACCCCTGAGAGCCCAGGTGCTTCTGGCCCATATGGCAGCCATCACCCATGGGCATTCCTGGTTGGGTGACTCCCTCCCTAGCTGTGGGTTAGTGGCTCGGGTTCCTTTCATCACATGGCTGTGCCATCCTCTGGGCCCCCAGAGTCTTCAACTGAGAAATCCATGGGAGGCTTTTCTGAAAGTTTTGTGCATCACTTACACACTTGTCCCATTAGCCAGAATTGGTCATATGACCATGCCTAACTGCAAGGGATCCTGGGTAATACAGTCTATAAGACTGGGAGGAAAGTGAAATAGTGTTTGATAACCACATAGAGTCTTCAAGATAGATCTTCTTGGATTGCTCCACGGACTTCAGTGTATTTGTGGCCCTCTGTCATTATGGAGCCGCAGCAGCTGGCATCAGAAAGTGAGGGGTGAGTCTTAAAGATTTTTTTTTTTCTGTACTGGAAGCAGCTTAGCCCAAGCTTGGCCTGGGAGTGCGCATCCTGCTCGACAGCTGCTAAAGTTTGGGGTGTAGGCAGAGGAAGCAAGGGCACCTCCGGGTTCCAAGGCATGACCTCACCAGCACTGGCTCAACCTGCTGATGTAACCTGCCAGCCAACCAGTTGGGGGGATGCTGCAGGGCTTCCGGAGCCCTTCTCTTTCCCTGGCTTCCAAGGGAGCCCAGATTAGTTCATCTGAATCCCCCTTAGTGTGACAGCAGTTCCAGTTTGTGTCCACTGTTGGCTGTCACTGGAGAAGTGTACAGAGAGCCAACTGGATCCCCGTTGGGCAGCTTTGTTTTCCCTGCTGAACACAAAATCCCCTGTTCACTGGAAGAGCTGACAAGGAGACCCCACGGGGTGGGCCCGGCAGGAGCAGATCCCAGTGAATTCAGCCCCGAATGGCTTCAGCTTATTAAAAGCGAATACATGGAATAACACTGCCCACCAAGCGGGAGCCAGAATGGGGGGCACAGGGCCGTTGCAGCGGATTAGTGGCCGCAGACTGATGGGAGCAGGTGCGGCCTTTTCTGCAGTTTGGAAGGGCTTATGGGCTGTGGACCCTGTGCTGTGTGAATTCTTTCCTTGGCCTCCTCTGGGCTACAGGCCACAAATGGGGAATTTCTCGTTCAGCCAGGCTTGGTAGTGGCTTTCATACTTCTCCTGTCCCCTTGCCAACTCCCAGAATTTCTCCTGAATTCTGATCAGAGGGTTTGTGCATTTGTCCACTTAGATATTTTCTGTGCGTTCGTTCATCGGTCATGCGTTTATTTGCTCAGGGCCTGTACTAGGTGCTGAGAACATGGAGCTTTGCCTTCAAGGGATTCATGGTGTGCTCTGTAGGGAAGGCCTGTAAGTAGGTGGATTCTAACTCAGGGTGTTAACTGTTAGCTAGGTTCGTCTGAGTCAGCAGATGCTGGTGTCACTTTCTGTGACCTGGCTACCGGCAAGCATTACTCGGAGCCTACTGGGTGTTCTTCTTCCTGATAAGTTACAGCCTCAAATCTGAGGTGGCTTCTCCACCTCTCTCCCACCCCCATTCCCTGCCCATCAGATGGGCTACTGTTTCCTAATGACACAGATGACAGATAGGAGAGGAAGATACAGTAGCTCCTCTGTGCCCTTGGGGTCTTGGTTCCAGCTTCCCTTGCCCCACCAGGAAAATCCACAGGTGCTCAAGTCCCTTACACAAGATAACACAGCATTTGCATGCCCTCTCCACATGCCGCCGCCATGTAACTAACCCATCTCTGGGTTGCTTTACCACTGTGCTGTATACACTGTGCACGTACTTGTTATACTATATATTTTTAAAGAATTACTATAAAAAGGTATACATGTTTGACACACACAGTTTTTATTGAAAACTCTCAACCTGTCATTTGTTGAATTCATGGATAGGGAACCTCTGATTAAGACCTGTGGCGTAGCTGGACATGTGGAGTCTTCAAGCTCAACTCTGGAAGGCTCTGCGTCTTGAAAAAGTATTAAGTGGCTGGTGGCAAGTGCTTCTTGGGTCCTCCCTGTCCTTTCCCCCTGCTTTCCCCAGCCTGAAACCCCCATATCCACTGGACAGCTCATCTTCTGCAGGCAGAAGCAGGCATGTCTCTATGTGTGCTCTCCGCTTAGGTGGCAGAGGTCTCTGCAGAGAGTTTTGACCACTGACAAATCATTTTTGAACTTGTTCAGTGGCTCAAGGTTTTGGTGAGGATGTCACTGGGACATAGTGGTGGGAGGATTAGTGGGGCTTTGGCCCTCGGCTACCAGAAAGCCTGGCCCTCGGCTACCAGAAAGACTAACTTCCAGTAGAGGAGGCATATGTAACCGAGGGGTTCTGAGCCTGTGAACTTGGATACAGGGAATAAAGCTAAATGGTGTCTTCCGCACACAAGGCCTCCAGAAGTGTTCTGGGAGTCCTCTCAGAGGACTCTGTGTGCGCTTTCCAGCAGGTCAGGTGAAGTACAGGGGCACTGCTAGGATCTGCAGCAGCTCCTGCACCTCTGGGTGTACAATCCTCTCCTTTTACTTTCCCTTTTGCCCGTGGGTGGTAGAAAGGCCCGGAGGCCCTGAAAAGGCCATCTAAAGGTGGGGAACAAATACAGAATGGCAGTTGGAAATGCTGTGTCTATAGTTCTTGGAGAAAAATAGAGATGGTTATATAACAATACTGGCAAAAATGATGAATTTGGCATCTTGGTAAAAGCCCAGAATACGTCCAGGTGAGCAGAGCAAGGCAGGGATGAAGTCCAGAGTATCCATGGCTGCTTGATGTGCATTCCCAATTCTGGGTTCTGCACTGTACAGTGGCTCTTTAGGAGGGTGGCTTGAAATAGGAAATTCCACACCTGACATTTACATCGCGCTTAATGTAGAGATGGTATAAGGTATTCGGGAGGTTGTAGATACATTCTATAAAAATAATACTCCATTTTAAAAAAAAATAAAAAAATAATACTCCATTTTTAATAGAAGACCTAGATATCTGTAGATTTTGGTCCTGGAGCCATTCTGCACAGATACTGAGGGATAACTATATATAGACCTGTATTAATTACTCTTCTCTCATCGATGGGACAAATATCCGACACTGAAAATGAGGGGAGGAAAGGTTTATTTAGCTCACAGTTCCTGGAGGTTTCAAGACACTGCAGGAGAGGCTGGGGTGGTGCCGTGTCCAGGATGACCCTCTCCACCTCTCTGAGAAAGCACAGGCTAGCAAGTTCAATGGTTCGTGCCTCTCTGGCCCCGCCCCTCAAGCCCCGCCCTGGTCTTCTGGCCCCGCCTCTTGGGCCCTGCCTTGGTCGTCTGGCCCCGCCCCTCAAGCCCTCCACTGGTTGCTCCTCCAGCCACGTCTGCCCTGTAACTTACATAAGGCTTTGGGGGCGGGAACAACTAGACACAGACCATAACAAGACCCTAGTATATAAAGCTCTAGGCATGGCTCTTGCTTCACTATTGTTACTTGTAAACAAAGAATAATTAAGTTATAAATGAAGACCTGAAGAGATTTCCTTTGTGATGCCAACTTGGGAACTTAAGAGTTCTTCCTTCCTTACCCCCCTGTATTTCCCTGAACTGCGATATGCAGCTGAGTACCTTCTAGTTTAAGCCTGATTTCACAGTTGTATTACTCAGGGTTTACGCTAATAATTTCCAAAGAACCTGAAGCAGCTTCGCTCCCCACAAACCTAAGGTAAGTAGGAAAGGGGATTAGCCATCCATTCTCACATCAGGAGCTCAGGGCACAGAAGTGAGGAAGAGTGGATACTGTGGGGCTTCTGAAGCCAACTTAGAAGTTGATGGGACCCAGGGCGCCTTGGGTTGGGGACAGTGTCCTGTCGATTACCCAGTAGGTTGTGCTAGACTCTTCCCGAAGGTGGACGTAAGCCTGGGAAGTTGCACAAGTGAGGTGAGGCTCAGGCAATGGCGGCCTTGCCCCACCACAGAGCCAGTGTGTGTGTGTGTGTGTGTGTGTGTGTGTGTGTGTGTGTGTGTGTGTGTGTGTGTTGGGGGGGGCATCCAGCAGCACCATCGGCCACAGGAGTGCAAGGATGGACCTGTGTCAGGTCATAAAAGAAGCTTTCCATTGCAAATGGTGAGTTCTATGGTGTGTCCAATCTAGTCCTTAGCAAGTGACAGAATGAATGGCAGAACTGCATCGTCTTATCCACTGCGCAACAAGGAAAACCTTACTGGGCTCTGGGCTGCCAAGGGTGCTGTGATCGATGAGTGATGTCTGCCAAGAGGTTGGCTGGGGAAACTGGTGGTCTGTGGGCTGCTCATCCACTTTTCTCCATCGCTTTCTCTTCTGTAAGCCCTCAAATGGTTCATCATAAGCTTTTGGATCTAAGAACCCAGGTGTTACACTGTCCCCCTTTTCTTTCTCCTCTTCCCATCCTGGACATTCACTCGCCACCAAGGGCCAGAACTCACCTGCCATTTTCATGCAGAATTTCAGAAATAGTTTCAAGAAGAGAAATTCCTTCCTTCTACCCAGAAATTTCTTGCATGCGGCCTGTTTCCTCTGGCAGTCTGTGAACATGACTTTATTTCCTAAAAGCTTGTTGGATGACACAAGGGGCTTCACGGGTGTAGGGGGCACTTTTTGGGAAAGGGATATTGTAGTGGGGATTGGGTGGGCATTGGACAGGCCCAGAGAGGTTCTTTCCTGAGGAGGGGGAAGCAGAAGGGAGGGTCCTTGAGAAGGGACAGCTGCTGCATTGGGGTGGGAGCAGTTAGGCTCAGTGCTGCTGGCTATGGTTTGGAGACAAGAGAACCCATGAGTGTCCGGATACTAGGGCAGAGGCAGCTGATGTTAGTGACGCATCCTCCTGGTTCAAGGCCATGGACAGAACATTCCAAGCTTCCATTTTCTCATGTGTGATGATCAAGACAGTCTTGTACTCTACCGCTCTCCCTGCCTCCTTGTGGAGTGCACAGGTCAGGTGTATGAGGGCTGGGCAGGTGTCGCTCATCACTGGCCTGGGTATGCTTGCCTTACATTGGTCACAGTGGCCCTCTTTTTATTTTTATGAGCAGAATAGATTTATTGAGGGAAAAAAAAAAAGCTCCTGTCCAAGAGAGGGACAGGAGCGGGGCCCGACTCGGTAGTTCCCTCCGGAACACAGTGGCCTTCGGAGGCAGGCTCCGCAGGCAGAGGATGGGGTCACACCCAAGTCTGGGAACCACCTTCCTGGCAATCCCCTGTGCATAGGTGACACTGGCGGGGGGACCTGGGGGTAGGCAGATGTGGGTCAGCAGAAGATTTTGGATGTCTGGAAGCCGGGGCAGCCAGTCAGACTCCTTCCTCCAGTTAGGAGGGCTCACTGCAGTCCTAATGGCTCTGGGCAAGAGGCTTTAATCTAATTACATGCTTTATTTGAACCAATTTGTTTTCCAATCCATCTTGTTCACTAAGAAGAAAGAGCATGCTGAGGATTCATTTTCACCCTCTTGTTAGGAGAGGAGAAGAAGGGTGGCTCTCCCACCTCATGTGGTCAGTGCAGCCCTAAGCTCTCGCGGCTACCCCAGCCCACCCCCGGGCTGCTCCACAGAGCCCAGCTCTTATCCAGTGTTGTCGTCAGCTGTGGAGGAAAAGCCTCTTGGGCCCTGTCCTGGAAGCCTGGCCCTGTGCCCCTCTGCCTCTCTCCCCCTCTGGGGCTCCCGTATGTCAGACAGGACTGTACCAGGGGGGACTCGGAGGCCAGCGAGGAGGATGTTCATCCCTGGGGCTTCCCAACGCAGAACCTCCCTGGCTGTACCTCTGAGAGCCAACCTCAGTTTCCTGGACCTAGTATTTTAAGTCTGCAAATATATTTTTATTATAAGGCAGTGGATTTAAGATCTGTGTTATGAAAGTCCAAACAAAACACCAAAGTCCTTCCAACCTCCCTGGAGAGGAAAGATTTATCGGCTCCTGCTCTCCTCTGTAGGCCAGGGGCTGAGGGCTCCAAGCTTTGCTCTTTGTGTTTTGCAACATATTTGAAAATTGCCTTCTTCCACCCTTCAGCATTGTGTTTCTAGCCTCTCCTTTTGTATTGTTGACCCAGATACACTTGCTGGTGCAGGTTCTTTGCAGAGCCCCTGACTTCCACCTTGGGATATGGTGGTGGCAAACCTGTCTCACGCATGTTACTGTTTTTCTTAAGACAAATGATGTTAATGTAGAGCTGCTTTGTCTAAACTGAAAGCTCAGTATTCAGATTTCATTGCCGCATTGGCGCTTTGTGATAAACCAGTGGGTTTGGGGTTGCAGTTTGACGCCTGATCTCTGGAAGTTTCTCTGTCACTGAACTAAGGTGTACACGCCCACCTGGGGCCAAGCATCCTTTGTTGACACAGGATGGTGACAGTAGGAGCCTGCTTTATTCAACCCATTCAACAAATGTTTGCTGAGGGGCTCTGATGTGTCCCAGGCCCTGGGGATATAGCAGTGATACCCGGACTGCTAGAGGAAAAGGGGCAATGAACAGACTGAAAACTGGAACTGCAAAGTGTGACAAGGATCTCAAAGGAACCACATCGTCTGGAGATGGACCGGACAGCCAGAGACCAGTCATTATTCAGTGACTAAGCCCCTGCGTAGGCAAGTGCAGGGGCCGGGTTCGAACCCTAGCACCACATGCCGCACCAGCCCCACCTCTGGGCACACTGAGCTGGCCACTGAGACCGGGCATGCTTTCGCACACCTGTATCCCAGCACTGGGGAGGCTGAAAACAGGAGGATCACTAGGAGTCCAAGCTGTGCAGTGAGACCCTGTACCAAATACATTAAAATGTATATTAATGTATATTAATGTAATATATATATATTAATGTGCTAGTAAGACAGTCCAGTTGGTATTCTATCAAGGTTCCTAAGTTAGACTAAGAATAATACAGCTGATATATTTTGCAGTGCTTATTATAGGCCAGGCTCCAGCTCATTAGAATTTTAAAAGATTATAAACTTACTTCCACTGCCTACCCGAGGAGTCTGAGGTTCAGAGAGGTGCAGCAGCACCCAGGGGCATACAGCAGTGAGTTACAGAGCGCACGTCCATCTCAGTAGTCGTTCTTCCTGCCCCTGCTGCCCCGCATCTGGCTGCCCAGATGTTCCTGGAGGTGCGGTCCGCCTTCCTGCTGGGCCAGTGGTTATGTTCTGGGTCCAGAAAGAGTCCATCTGCTCTAGTAAAGCCACACTGAAACACAGCATGCTGAGATCTACAGCGAAGCCCGAGGGCCCCATTTTGCATCCACACAGCAGTGGCATGGCCTTCTGATTTCTGATGCTATTCATCCTCCCCTGCCCAGCTTGTGCCCTCCCTGTCCAGGGGCTTAGCAGGTTCCAAACATGCCTAGGCCCCTCCCTCGCTCCCTCAGGCTTTCTCACAAGGATCAGCAGGAGGACCACAGAGGGTGCTGTCTTTGTTCAGGAACCTGTATTTGTAGGTTTGTTTGCCCAGTAGTCTTGGTATCTCAGGGGTAGCCACAGCCAGCTTCTTGGGGACTGCCGTGTTCCTGGCCCGCAGATTTGCATGCCTCTGGGCTTCTCCTGCAATCGGTGGTGGTGCGCTTGAGCTAGATACTGGGTCTAGTATCTAGCTGGGACACTAAGGTCTGATCAGCTGTGCAAGGTGGAAGGCAGAACGTTCTAGACCCTGAAGGCTTAGGGCTGTGTTTGGAGCTGAGGGAAGGCAGGGATTCACCAGGAATGGGATCAAAGCTTGTCCTCAGGAGCAAGGTGTTGGGGGTCACACTGTGGTGGCTGTACTTATGGACGATGGCCCTGGTGTGACTTGGGCTGCTCTGATACCCAAGGAGGTAGGTCTGCTTCTGTCCAGACACTGCAAACAATAGGATCCAGCCACCCCAAGTGCTAGTAGAGAAGTTGCAGGACCGGGAAAGGGGCCGGTCCCCAACCTTGCCCTGCCCTGGGACCACAGCACAGCTAAGAAAGAGGCCTTGCTCCTTTCGCAGGACTCAGGTCCACTGTGCAGAGCCCCATAGCAGCAGGGTTTAGGGCTTGCCTCATGGTCCTGGGCCTGCATCTCCTGAGCTCTCCTCCTTACCCTGTGAGGCTTCTGTCGGGCTCTGCTTTTTCCACTTTCATCCTCCACTCCCAATGGGGGCCCCTGGCCTCCCCTCCCTGTCCTCCGAAGACCTGAGAGCAGGCATCACCGTTAGTCCTGTCCCTACCACTACCTGCTTTACTGAAGGAGACGCAGAGGCTTGCGTGGTCCCAGGCCCTGAAGTAGCAGGATGTATGGATACATTCTTAAAAACTAGAGACAGTGGCTTTCCCGGGAGCCCCTTTCTCACAAGTTCCACTTGCAGGCCTAGGGCCAGAGTGGGTGATGGCAGCATGAACAAGGTGAGGCCTTGAAGAAGGGCATTTTAGGTGGGAAATGTGGGGGCTTGCTATTTAGGAAGGGAGCTCGGTGGATCTGGGGAGCTAACAGCAGACTGTCACACTCTTAGAGGTCAGCTGAGGCAACCATGGCAGGGACTCTCCAGAGAAGTCATGAGAAGCTCGGCTGGCCCTGGGCATCCCTGGCCTTGCTGCACACGACCTCTAGGAGCCCACCCCTGCCTGGGCTGACAGCAAAGGGAATCTCCTGGGGCTCTTGGTTGGGGCCAGAGCTCAGCTCTAGGCAGCTGATCCCCGGGTCCACAGCCCAGTGCAGGATCGGAGCAGGGCTTGGGATCACCCATGCAGGCAGCCCCGCGCTGCGTCCTCCAGCGTGTGCTCAGCTGCAGTCCTTGGAAAGAATGAGGCTGGAGCAGCCCACGCAGTACAGAGCGGAGATTGTGTTCAAGGGGGCCTAGACAACCAGGGAAGCCGCCCCTCAGCAGGAAAGATGAGAGCTCGCCTGGGCCCTGTGCATCTGAGGACAGTACCAAGCAGCCCTGAGTGATGGCAGGCAGGCAGGCTTTGCAAGCTGGCTCTCTGCTCCTCAATCACTCTTTGCAGGCTGCCCCGGCTTTCTCTTCAGCTCCTGGACTGTATGGGGGTGAGGGGTCAGAATCTTGGCTCAGGACCTCACGCAGGTCGTCCTCGCTGTGTGGTGCTCTCTCCCTCAGAGCTTCTTGCCCCGTCTCCTCCGCACTGTCCAGCTACCTCCCCTTCCCCAGCAAGCTTACTCCACCACGCTGGCAGGAGCAGCAGCCTTACCCCCAGTTGCTATGTACAGTGGGTGTTCAGTACATTCTAGTTGGCTTTGCCCTTGTCTCTTGGTAGTAACTCATTTATTTCTTTATTTTCGGTACTGGGAATCAAACTCACAACCTCACACTTGCCAGGCAGATGCTGGGTATTGACTCCTGAGGAGTTAGGAGACGCAGTTTCCCAGGCATGAACACCTCTTAGGAAGGATGTAGCCTGTCCCAGTGGGGTAGGAAGGCAAATGGCTCCTTGTGGAATACAGATGTCATCCTGGGATCCTCAGCCCTGTGAGTAAATAGTCCTCATTCTCTCTCAGAACGGGATGTGCCTTGGGATACTTTTTAGTATCTTTTCTTTTTAACACAGGACTTGTATCCTGGTGTCAAATTTAAAATATAGATCAGGCAGCAAAGCAAGTCTAAAAACCAGCTACTATCTCACTGCCAACCTTAGCAGAGTTCACTCGGGATGCCTGCCAAGGTTATAGCACAGCCTGAGGGGGCTCCTGGCTCCCCTCCTCGGGGCTACTGATGCCTGCCTGGCGCTGTGTGGCTGTGGGGTCTTCCTGCCCACTGCAGCTGGGATGCTCTGCGTGGGCTTGTCCTTAACACCTAAGAGTCACCTCTGGAGAACGGTCATCTTATCTTAGTGGGTCTCTGCCTGCCTCCCCTCTTCTCTGCCTATGTGTCTGGCTTATTGTCCGTATTTTCTCAGTGTCACTTTTTTTTAGGGACAAGTGACATCCATGTGCTTGGCCTGGCCACTCCTGCCACTTCGCCTCCCACTGCTCAGTTAGCTCTAGGCTGTATCCAGCACTTCCGAGAGCCAAACGTTTTAAAGTGAAGGAGTGCCAACAAGATAGCTCAGTGGACTAAAGCGCCTGTTTAGGCAAGGTTAGGCAAGTGCAGGGACCATGGTTCAATCCTTGGTACCACATAACACATGCCAGTCTCGCCCCCAGGGCAAGCTGAGCCTGCTGGAGGAGTCTGAAAACAGGAAGATCACTGAGTCTGAGCTGTTTAGTCAGACCCTGTAACAACCAAACACATTAAAAAAAAAAAAAAAAAAAAAAAAAGTAAAGTGAAAGAGTGGATGATAAAATAATGGAAGTGAAGTTACTGCCTACGTCTGCATGTGCATGTGTGTGTGACTGTGCATAGGGCTTTAATGCCACCTGCTCTCAGGAGAGTTCCTATTAATTTGTCTGAGTGCACGTGTGCTGGCCTTTGTCCTTTTGTTAGGTGCAAGTGCCAGCCTTTTTGCTCCTGGCTTAGGGTGTGTTTCTCTGATAACTTGAGCTTGGATATTGTTTACTTCTCCCTATCTCCTTTTTTATTTCCTCTTTGGGCAATTGGCTATTCTTTTCTTTTGAATTTCAAGTTGCTTATCTTTTTATTGATTCAGAAGATTCTTCATATATGAAGGACAGCAATCTTTTCTTTCTATGTTGTACACAGGGCTTTCTTCCACTTCTTAGCCGCAGAGGTTGCACGGCACCTCCTGTCTAGCTCTTCTTCTGGTGCACCGCTGGAGAAGCCTCTGCCCATCAGGAGTCCTTGGCTTTTCTGCGCCAGGGCCCTGAGTTCCATGAGCATGAATTGCTGTTGTGGCAGGAGGGTGCGGGAAGGTGAGGGACTGGCAAGATGAAACTGGCTCAGGCTTGCAGAGGTGCGCAAGGGGTGCTAAGGAGCTGTCTGAGGACCCTTAAACTAGCAAATGCCTGTGCCACCCGATGAAGCGTACGTTGTGGAAGTTGGAAGTTGTCTTACTTGGAAGGAAGGGATCAGTAAATCACTGCTTTTGTGATCAAGAGTTGGCTTCAGCGGTAGTGGATCCCATCAGGCCCCCGCCTCCTCTGATGGTGGCCATCGGAGACCTAGGCAGACCCCTGCAGCAGCCTGGAAACTGAGCGTGCTGGGGATGGGGCTGGCTCTTGTTTGGGTGAGGATCCGTGCAGTGTTTTGGCTCCTGGTCAGATTCAGGCAAGGCCCGCGGGCAAGCAGGTCTGGCTCCACCTGCTGCTCGTTACCTGCTAGTGGGCAGAGGAGCCCAGCTGAAGTGCACAGAGCCTGCTGGCTCCTGTCCCAGCTCTGGCCCCTCTCCCATCAAGCTGTGCCCCTGGACAGAAGGGACCAGGAGCTCCTGCCCTCTGCCCTCAGGAGGCCTCGAAGAAGGCAGACCTCACCAGTGGAGTGTCCCTGGCTCATCACACCCAGGGTCCCCACTTCCCCAGCCCAGCAGCACAGAAGCAGAAAGGCAGAGATCTGGCTTGGGCTGCAGAGAGCGAGACCTTTGCCAGCTCCCCGCCCTGCTCCAAGGGACGGTGCCAGATGCAGTGCCCCTGGCTCCCTCCGTGGGCCACTGGGCTCTGCCTGCCATATGCTCAGAGATGAGCCTTGAGCTGGCGGGCAGGCCTGCCCAGCAGGGTCCTGGCACCTGGGAGAAGAGGCAGACCATCGGGGCCAGCGACCCAAGGTGGAAGGAGAGGTGGGAGGGAGGCCGCCACTGGGATGGGGCCTGCGGGGCCACCTCTTGGCACTTGGCTGTGGGTCAGTCAGGGGAGCAGGTGGGAGAAATGACAGGGAGGGCAGGCTGCTCCCAGGAGGGGCCAGGGTGCCAGCCAGCCGGGATGGGCCTGCTGAGAGCTGGGCAGATGGCTGCCTCCAGGTCTCACGGCCCCCCCCCCCCGGGACAGAGCATGTCTCCACGGGGAGCCAGGCAGTGCCTGTGTCCAACCCTGGCAGCCCCTGTCTCTCGTGGGTGAGGGGAGAGGAGGAATGGCTGTCCTGGAGCAGGGACCCACATGTCTGCCAGTGTTTACCTGAGGTCCAAATCCAAGTCCCCATGGGGCCCTGGAGAGGGTGGAGGTGTGGGGCTTGCTTTGGCTATTAACCGGCTCCCAGCTCTGGGTGGGGTAAGATGGAAATCTGCTGGGCATAAAACACTGGGCTTCTATTAGCAAATGAGATTGATGAGTTGGCCTGCGAGGTCTGGTGTATTTCAGAATATACTAACTTCTAAAACCTGTGAAGTGATCTGTTTTCAGTACGTTATCCCAATAACTTTCTTTTTCCGCAGTGCAAGCAGCATGAAATGGATGTCTTTAAGTATTTACATGTCCTGTCTCTGAAAGGGGCTCCATCCAGACATTGCTTAAGACTGTTCAACTCACTCGTTCATAATTTCCTAGAAATAATGCAGCTTGGGGGCGCTCAGTTGTTTAAAGTGCCTACTTGGGCAAACTCAGTCAGGTGCAGGGGACCGAGGTTCGATCCCCAGCTCCACATGCCTCACCAGACCCCCCCTTTTAGGCAGCCTGAGTCAGCCAAAGAAAAACACAAAAATTGTGCAGTTTATTCTTATTTCCACATTTTAGCCTAAAGTTGTATACAACAGCCTTAGAATTCATAAACTGTTCTTTAGATCATGATAGTACCCTTTGCTTATTACTTCCTAGTGTTCTGTCTGTTTTCTTCATTTTATTTCTAATTAGATGTGACAATGTTTTGTCTGTTTTTTTCACCCCCCCCCCCCCAAGTTTGTGGTCTTTTCAGAGAATTAGGTCTTGGATACTTTATAACCTTTGAGGGGTTTTTGTCTTGTGCTTCATTATTTTCTACTCGTGTTGTTGTTTATTCCTGCTTGCTTTGGGTTTTGTTTTGTTCATTTTCTTCTAAAATTGAATATATTTTGCTTGTGTTCATTCTTTCCTCTTTAATAACAATATTTATTACATTGTGGTCAGAAAATGTGGCCTGTACAATTTCAGCTTCTTGGATTTAATTTAGCATTCTTTCACTACTTATGTGTGTCTGTCTGTTGTTGCTCTTTGTATTTCTATCAGTTTTTGTTTAATATATTTAAATGAAATACTATTCCACATCCATTTAAAATAATTTTCTTACCAAGTGATCTTCTTTGTCAATGTTTAAATATGTTGGCCTTCGATTCTATTTTTGCTGAGGTTAGTATTGTTTCTCCTGCCTTATGATTTTGGTTTCATTTGCTCCTACACCTTTCCACTGCAGAAGCTGTAAGCTTTTTAAGAATTAGTATTTAATCTTATCCATCAGAGTCAAGAATGAAAGGACATTTATATTCTATTCAGGACAATATTGTATTCCGTATCTTATTCTTAATTTTGTTAGTAAGATCCAAAAGTGTTGAATTTAATTTTCATGGTCTTGGGAGCCATGGTCTGGTGTTTCCTTCCAAATATTTAAGAATTATTTTGATCTTTGTATTCTGTTTTAGAACAAGGTTTGAAACTCCTGTGCTTACTGGTTTTGGTGCTCTCATGAATGGATTTAGACCATGATTTTCTCTAAGCTCTTTTTATTTATTTCAGAATTGGCTGCAAGACATTCTCAACTGTTTATTGCCAAAAAGCTACTTCAGTTGGAATCTTTTGTGAGCCCCTGCTAGTTCAGGCTGCGTTAAGGGCAGGTGTCATGCGGCTCGTGGAACTGGGGATGGGACCATGGTCCCCTGCATCTCATTGCATGTCCCCAAGTGGTGCTTTAGACAACTGAGCTAACCTGCAAGCCCCCAAGAATATTTCTGTTCACTGGGGCCTGTGTACAAGATAGCTTAGCTAGATATAAAATTCTCAAGCTGTAAGTTTTTCTCCCTTAAGATCATATGACTAGAGACTGGGGAGACGGCTCAGTGGAGTAAGCGCTTCCCTGGGAAGCGCAAGGGCCTGAGTTCAATTCCCGGTTCTGCCAAAAAAAGAAAAGAAAAAAAAAACCGTATGACTAGTTTCTTCCCATGATCATTTGACTAGTTCTTGTTCTCTTGTGTTTCATATGTTTAGAAAGGATAGTTGCTTATTCTTCATGATTTTCAAAGAAAAAAAAAATTAGGGACCCCTTTCCTTGTGCTATCTTTGGTTGAAGAATCCTGTCTTTGCTTATTCCCTGCCTGGCCCTTGCTGCCATTGCCCTGCAGGCATGTCGGCTCTTTACTCTGCCTTAGCTGTATCTTTTCCTAGTCTCCATGTCTTTATGTTTTTCCTCCAAGTTTTGTGAGTTTCTCCAATGTTTTCTCTGTTTCCAAATCCCCGAATGAGTGTTCACAGTTCTATTTCTCTTAGTGGCTTTAAACCGTGCTCCTGGGATTTAGAGGCTTGCTTTAGTTTTACGTGGCCACCGCACCCTTCTCTTGGGTATGACATGGCCTTTGCGGTTCAGTCTTTCTTGTTTCACAGAGGCTGTATCTTTTTTTTTGCTTGTTTGTTTTTCAATCTTCCCATTTGGTTACATATTGGTGGTTGTTTTTAACCAATAGTTCATCAGAATTGACCGATTGACTGCTTACAACAGTGACACAGGGTGTATGACCCTCAGAGCTTCAGATAGTCACCGCTGGGCCCTTTGCAGGTGAGCGTAGAGCCAAGGTGCGGCGCACACAGCCGCAGCTCTCAGTCCCCGCCAGCCTCTTAGTTTGCTCTTCTCTTATTCCTACTGATGACTTTCTGACTCTCTGCACTGGTAATTTAGATACAATTTTAAGTTCAGATAGCCAATGCAAGGGTCCGTCCGGTCCCTATCCTTCCTTCATCTCCCCTCCTGGCAGAGGGGTCACTCCTGGCGCCTCCACCCACTTCCTGCCCGTTTGTCGTCTGCTCGCTCTGGCTGGCTGTCTTCTTCCCTTATTTCAAGCTCTTCTGATCATCAGACAAAGAGTTCTGTCCTGAGGTCAAATCCAGTTAGGTTTTCCCTCTTCTACCACCATCTGCCTTTAATTAATAGAGATTGCTCCCAGATTCCAGCATTGGGTCATCTATCAGTTTCGTTCTTGGCATTCATGCGGATTTTCATTTTTCATTGTCTTTATAGCTATTTTGGAACAAAACAAGGAGAGGCCCCGCGAGTGCTCCCAAGTAGATGCCATATTGAGGGAGGAATCGAAGTTGCATTTTAAAGCTGTGATTTGTCCGTCTTGCAGCGGTCTCTGTAGCTCTGCACATCCTTGATAAAAGAAGCAATACGGGGACATTCTTATTCAGAGACTGCTTGTCCGGTGACCTCAGCTTTCTGGAATACAACCCAAACAAAGCCCACAAGCAGCCACGTCGCTCTCTCGGTATCTGTGTTGTAGAGGTTATTCGTGCTCCCCAGAAGGGAACTGCACGCCACTCCTCTCAGCCTGTTTACCTGTATTTTGCACACACTTTCAACAGGCTCGATCGTTCTGTTCTCCCAGCTCACAACTGAGTTAGAATCAGTTGCTCTGAGAGTAGAAGGGGACATTCTACAACAAGTGAACTCACCAAATAGGGACAGCCGGCTGCCAGGGAGGACAGACAGCACCCCCACGCACGCCTTTCCACAAAGGCAACTGTAGCTCGTGCTCTGAGAGGGACATGGTATGTATTGGAATTATCCCAGGAGTGCTAAAACTCCAAACTCTCTGGCCATTTTCTAGACCAAAGAAATCAGACCCTCTTGGGGGGCAGAACCCAGAGCTAGGAACCAGGGGTTGGGCTATCAGGCTCCATAGCCTGCTGCATGATATACACAAGCCCTCGTCAGTGGGTCCCAGTGTCTCTGGGCTGAAAATTCTTATCTGTGAGAGGGAGCCCCACTGGAAGGGGTCAGTGGACCTTGTAAAGCACCAGCACAATGCGGGGACCTTCCTACTCCGTTGTCATGCCAGCAACAAATGCCGACTCAGAGATGCATAGTGATGGCTGAACTGGAAAGTAGGGCCTGGGAGTGTAAGCTCGTTCGGCGATGGTGGATCCTGTGCGTCTCTTGGGTGATTTCTGTTCCAGGAGGGCTATTGGCTCTGAAGAGAAGAGCTCTGGCTATTCCTACACCTGGGCCAGTGGTGCTAGACTCATTTGTCCCCAGACTTAGCCGCCTTCTGCCTTGGGCCCCCGGCTTCCTGCGGGCAGATCACCCTGGCACCTTTCTGAGTATTGGCTTCCCATCTAGAAGGTGAGCACTGCAACCCCCTGCAGAGCCACTGTGTTCTCAGGGCAGCCCGCAAGCTCAGAGGCACCTCTTGCCTGTACTGTCACAGGAGTGCATGACTTGGGGCTCATGCAGGGGGGTGCACAGTGGCCTCCTGACAAGAAACGACTGTAGTGACTCGGGTCAAAGTTTCCCCCAAATAACACAAAGCCACCTAGCAGATTTGAAGTGGTCCCCACAGTAGTGGTACTTGGCACCACTGGGTTCAGCCATGCAGTGACTTTGCTGTTAGCATGCTCTGTCTGTCCCTGAGCTGGCAGGCGTGGCTCAGCACAGCTGTCCCCAGGCAGGAAGTGCAGCTATGACAGTTGTGGTAATGCTTGTGTGTTTGGGCTGTCAGATCGCCCACCTTAGCGTCCTGGGTTTGGCCACAGTGGAGTGAAGGCCATGCTCTCTAGATAGCCCAGTCTCTGCACCTCTGTACCTCCCTGCTCCAGTACCCGACCAGCTGTCCATTGGTAGAAGAGACTGGTGCTCCGCCGTCTGCCCTGGACCAACGCCTCCTGGCAGAGCTCCCAGGGTCAGACCATGGAGGAGCAGGGTGGCCATTTTTCTCTTCCTTCCTGAGACTGGTTCCCAACTTTGGGCTGTGATAGGCTAGTCTGGGGGCAGTTGGTGTTGGCTGGCCCGGGGTTTCTGGGCAGTGGGATGGAGTGCAGCCAATCAATCAAGGCCTATGTCATTGCAGCCTGAATCAGCTGCTTCACGCAGAGATTGCTTCTGGGGACATTGCTTTTCCATATCCCCTGTAGACCTTGACCACGGACTGGGGCAGGTGACACCAAGAGGCCTGTCTTCCTGCCCTCGGTGTTTCTCCTCCTGCCTCCTGACATTGGCAGGTGACTGATTTCCTCTAAGGCTTGGTTTTCTTGTCTGTAGAACAGGAAGAACTCATACACATCTGTGCATGGGGGGAGACTGAGATAGGCTGGGCCATCATGTCACACGCGGGGTCTAGCAAAGGAGCTGCGTGTTTATCCAAACAGTAGAAATCACTGGCAGGAAGAGGCGAGGTTGGGCTGAGGTCCAGTCACTGGTTCTGCCTATGGGAGGCTGGTGAGACCACTGCCAGGGGTTGCCGTCTGCTAGCTGGCAGGCCCAGGCTCGCGTATGGTCTGGAAGCCCTGAAGTGATACCCGGTGGATGCAGGCCCGTGGCCCTGCCTCTCAGCAGTAGGGCCCATTAGAACTGAACTCTTCTTCGTGGGGCATTTTATTTGCACACTCCAGTGGAGTGGACACCAAAGGGGTTTTCTAATGCTTCATGGACTGCTAATTTCCTCTGTGACCTCTTTTGTTGGGACTTGACCCCAGCCAGAGGCTCCGCACCATGAAAGCCAGCGCCTGACACAGACCCGGAGTGCGGGGTGACAATGAGGCCTCTATCGGCTTTAATCAGGCTCCAGTTGTGTCTTAAGAACAGGGAGAATTTATGTGGTGCTCAGAAACCCTGGGTGGCACGATTCAGGAGCCCCCAGAGTCTCTCACGGAGGCCAAGGCGGTGAAAGGATTCGTCAGGCCAGAGGAGGGGGGTCGGGCAGGGGCCCTTTGTCCCAGGGGCCTCTTTAGAAGGCCAGGCCTGCCCTGAATGGCCGCCCGCTTGGCCTGGCCCATGGGTATCACAGGCCTCTGGGTATTTAGGAGGTGGCCTCCTGCAGCCCGCCAGCCTATTCATAGCTGGCCTAATTAGCTTTTGTCTGTTTCTCCCCCTCTCACAGACTGCGATTCCTACTGCAAGGCCTCCAAAGGGAAGCTGAAGATTAACATGAAAAAGTACTGCAAGAAGGACTATGGTAAGTGAGCAGGCCTTCCTCTCTGGGGCACCGTTGTGGGGGTGGTTAGCCAGGAGCCAGGGATGGGGTACAGTTGGTCTGAGGTGCATCTTGGTCCTGGGATCCCTTTGATGACAGGAGCTCACTCCTGGAATTACTTGTTTCTTTTACCTTGGCCCTCAGGAACAGACTGCAGAAGGGTCACAGGGACCTGGGTTCTCCCTGCCCCCCAGCTTACAGAGGGGCACCCAGACCAGTGCAGATCCTGTGCTGCAATTCCCAGGCTGGGCTCTGGCCTTCACTCTGCTGTGTGGCTGCAGACCACTCACCTGTCCTCTCTGGTCTGCCGTGTGATCCCTCATACAGCAGGCCTTCAGGTGGAGTCTGTGTTGCTCACAGCAAGGTCCTCTGGGTATCAGAAAGGAAATAGGAGCCCCGAGTGTGTTGAGAATGTTCTGGGCTGCAGCTGGCTGGGGATCTGCATTGTAAAGGGCTTCATTTTGCCCCTGACTCAGGGATCTGGCCGCCCTGTTGTGGAGCCCAGGCCTCATGGGGATCCTAGCTGGGCCAGCTGCTTCAGCTACATGTATAGTTTTTTTGTTGTTGTTGTTGTTTTGTTTTTTCTGTAGTATGGACTGTGGTTGGGATCTTGCAGCACAAAGAAATAAGCGATGAGGCTCAAAGGAATTTTGGGAACATCTAAAACGCTCTCGTTTCTCTGCCTCCATGCGTGTGAGTGTGGGTGCTCATGCATACCCCCCACGCACACATGGAAGCCAGGGCAAGAGCCCATACTCCAGGCCCCTCCTCACAGGCTGCCCGGCCTCCCACCAGGTGAAGCAAGAGCAGCTGGCCTGTTTCATGTGTCAGGAGTTGCCAGGCTGTGGGCATCCATACTCAGGGTCCCTCTAGGATCCAGAGTAAATTCCCAGAAGCCCCTTTCAAAGGCAGACATCCCAAGCAGCACAGAAACTTCCGACTCTCACAGGGAAATAAACCTGTACTTTGACAACAAGCATGTGGCTGTGTAAAGATAAAGGAAACAATGCCGAGTCCAAGCCACAAGGGGGGACCCGGTGGTTCTGAAGGAAGCCACAGGGTGTCCCACGGCCCTGGGTCTCCAGGTCTGCTGAGGACAGGAGGGGGTGGTTGAGAACTAGTGCTTTCTCAAGGGCCTGTGGGAGGAAGGGAGGGAAAAGGGGCTGCTGGGGAAAGGGTTTTTGCTTGTTTGGGATTTAGTCTTAAAGGAACCTTTGGGTAGCCACCGCCTGAGGAGGCTGGGAGAGAGGGGAGTTGGGGGGCTTTCTGAAAGGTTTTGGCCAACAACTTCTGTTTCTTAAGTGAAAAAAAGAGACTTCCTGTCCCCAAATGGACCCTGTTTTCTACCTGATTCTTTTCGACTCAGTCTGGCTTTGTGCCCCTTGGGCTTTCCTTTCTTCTGGTGAACTCTGCCTCTTTGGCCTCCAGTAATCAGCACTCTCTGGACCCCTACACCCCTCACAAGCAGGTCCTCTCTACCTTTCCCACCCAACTCCTTTTATCTCTTGGCTGAGAAGTCCAGGGGCCTCTCAGAGCTCAGGCCTGCTGCAGCAGCCCTGGGAGTGAGTGGGGCAACTTTTGGGGTCCCTGTGGCCTCCTGTTCCCCGACTGCCTCCAGCCCCATATGCCTGAGTCGCTCTCATTGTGGGTGAAGCAGGTGCCAGCACAGTGGACATCAGTCCCTTGGGTTGCAGATGGGACATGGGCTTGCTCGGGCGCAGCCGGGTGTAGCCCTGCCTCCTGTTCTACCTGCAGCTCTTTCCCAGTCTTCACCTTCCCTGTCAAGATCAGCCCCAGGACCCTGCCTGGCCCGAGGCCCAGAGAAGTGACAGGTGTCCCCGCCACCCAGCTGCCTCTGCCGTGTCAGCTGCAGGGTCAGACCTGAGGAGAGGCAGGCACCTCCCTCTAGGAGCTGTGAGGCTTGGCCTGTTGTGTCCCCGGCTCTCAGGTGCTAGGCGAGTCTGCAGCCCTGCTGCCTCACACCACTTCCTCTCATTCTCGAGTGCCCTTTTTTGGTTGGTGGAGTGGTCTAGATTAATCTGCTTTCTGTTTCTATAAGAAAATACCCCAGACTGGGTGGTTTATAAAGAAAAGTGGTTTATTTTGCCTCACAGTTTTGGAAGTTGCAGAGCAAAGTACCAGTGGCCACTCAGCCTCTCATGAGGGCCTTGTGCTGTGTCAGCTCCTGGCAGGAAGTGGGCTCAGGGGACCCAATCAACAAACCAGTCTAGGGCTGGGGATTTAGTTCAATAGTGCTGCAGCCTGCCTGGCAAGTGTGAGGTTGTCAGTTCAATTCCCAGTACTACTTACCCCACCCCTACCTCAAAAGGAAAAAATAAAACCCTCAGTCTACTCTTTTGGGAAATAGATTAATCCCTTCATGAAGCGGGATCCCTCATGATCCCAAAATACCTCTTAGGTGTCCTTTTGTCCCTCAGTGCCCTTATACCAAGCCTCAGCATAAGATTGGGTGGGGACAAACCACAGTCAAACCCTAGCAGATGTCTCTGGTCCTCAGATTGTCCCGGGCACATAGGGTCATCTAAGACTTGAATCTCCCCACCCCAGCTAAGAGGGGAAAACGTCTGGCAGCGGAGCCTGGCTTGGGGAAGGAAACAGTAATCACCACCCATGGGGCCATGGGGGCCCTGCAGACAGTGCTGGGCCCGTGGGTGCTGTCGGGCCGCCTCACAGCAGTGTGGACCTCGCTCTAAGGCTGTGGGCGAGGGCTCTGCTGGGCCTTGGGGAAATTTTTTTTTTTCGTGCATCCTTGGTTGGGACCCAGGATTCTTGCGTGAAGTGGTTGTGTCTGTCTCAACCCTGGGAAAGATGTCTGCCATGCCAGGGAAAAATGGACAGGAGGAGGGGACAGGAAGGTGCTGGCCCAGGGAGCAGAGAGATGAGGCCAGGCAGGGATGGCCCTCTCCAGGCTGCAGAATTCCTGCTTGCTCTTGGAGTGACGCCTCACAGGGGGCCAAGTGGGAACTACATTTCCCTTGATCCAGGGCTTTCTGAGTGAGGCCCAGCCAGGCGCACACACATGCGCTGGACCCCTTCCTTCTCCAGACCTACCCGGGAGAAGTTTGATGAGCTACCAGTGGGCAGCCTGACCCTGTGCAGCAGCCAGTGGCCAGAACGCCGAGGCCAAGGAGGAGGATGGGAAAAGGCCCGGGCCGGTTGGCCCAGTGAGTGCAGCTCTGCGCCATACTCCCTTGTCTTTCATGAGTCTGCACAAGTGGGGGAGGGGAGGGCTAGGGTGGACACCAAGCAAGGCAGTAGGACCGGGGCTACAGCGGGGTCTCAGGGCTGAGCCTCTGCCATGCTGGTCCTGTCTGAGGGGACCCCCCTCCTCCTTCCGACCCTGAAGGTGGCCCATCTTTGTCCGTGGGGGAAGGAGTTTTGGCCCTTCTGTTAACTATGACAAAATAATTGAGAAAATCAGTTTATTTATTTATTTATTTTGTCTTTTGGAGACAGGGTCTCACTGTGCAGTTCAGGCTGGCCTTAAGCTCACTTTGTAGCTCAGGCTGATCTCGAGCTCACAACAATCCTCCTGCCTCAGCCTCCTGAGTGCTGGGATTACAGGCCTGCGCCACCACGCCCAGCCTGAGAATGACAGTTTAAAGGAGCCAATGTTATTAGGTTCTGGGGTGTTAGAGCCTTTTTCTAAAGGTGTTTCTAGATTCCTTCTATCCTGAACAAAAAATTGGGCAAAATAAGTGTAAAAGGTCATAGGGTTTTGCACTTATTTACTTATTTATTTTTATATATTTGGTACAGGGACTCACCATGTAGCTCCAGCTTGTGTTCCACCTCCCCATGCCTGTACTGAGATTACAGGCATGCAGCTCCCTGCCTAGTCTCAGTGACCCGGGGGCATGGCTGGCTTGGCATCGAAGCCAGGTCCCCGTGCTTCCCTAAGCAGGGGCTCAGTCTGCTGTGCTATCTCACCAGCCCTGCATTTATTAAAGATAGGAAAAAATATGCTCTGCAGAGGAAGTGGGAGATATTAAATGTAGAAAAAGAAGAGAGAGGACCACTGTGAGAGAGAGACAGAGACAGAGAGAGAGACAGAGAGACAGAGAGACACAGAGAGAGAGAGAGAGAACAGGGCCAGGAGTTCCGTGACAGTCAGGCTCACTCCCATTGGTTCCTAGAGCAGGGCTTTGCAAATGTTCTGCACATGTGTCCTGGAGCTCCGTGAGTGACAGGTCACGTCCGCAGGGAGTTTGCTGCACCCTAAGCTCTTGCCCAGTGAGGTGGGTTTGTGTCGTTCAGTTTTACAGGTTTCAGCTCACAGTTAGCTGGCTCCATTGTTTTAGGCTGGAACAAGGCAAGACCTCAGAGGGGCTGTTCACCTCACTGCAGCCTGAAGGCGGAGGGGGCAGGAGAGGGCTGCGCTGGCCACCGTCCTCCTCCTTCCCTTTGCTTGCACCTAGGACCCCAAGCTTTGAGATGTGCCAGCCATGCTCACGGTGGGTCTCCTCCTCCGTTCTCATGTGCTTACTGTCTTGGGCTGCACCCCAGAGACACACCCAGAAGCATGCTTCAACTTGCCAGGTGGTCTGTCCAGTCGAATCCACAGAGACCTTTGTCAGTCTGACTATGGGTTTCCTCATCTGTTAGATGAGGTGAGGTCAAGGAGACCTAATATCCTAAGTGAGATGGAGACCACTGCTCCTGCCAAGGCAGCTGCCACGTCCAAGGTGCGGCAGCCCGTGGTGACAGTGTTATTGTGCCTATGCCCCCGCCCCTGGGCTGCCTCAGTCCTCTGTTGCTCTTTCAGAGTGGAGCTTATCTTGAAAATGTTTGAAGAAGAGCCAAAGTGGGTGTGGTGTCGCAGTGCTGAAATCCCAGTAGTATGGGGGGCTGAGGCAGGAGGAGCACAAGTTGAAGCCTAACCTGGGTAATTTAGTGACTTGGCAAGACCCTTGAGAGAGAGAGAGAGAGAGAGAGATAAGATGGGCATGGAGCTCTGTGCAGAGATCCTGGCTTTGATGCCTAGTACTGTGCAAAAAAGAGTCAAGGTGAGGCTAAGGGAAATGTGGAACCCTTGTTCATGCAGGACGGGTTTTACTCTCCAGGCAGCTCGGTAACTCCCGCCAGGCTCTCAAGAGAACCTCCCCTTCGAGGAACTCTTTCTTGGCAGGATGCTCTGAGTCAGCGCGTGTGCGTGTGTGTGTGTGTGTGTGTGCGCGCGCGCGTGCGCACACGTGCGCACGTGCATGTGTGTGTGTGCATTCCCCTTGAGGCACGCCTCCTGCTGGGGGCTCCTGCCGAGCCAAGCACATCCTGGCTGAGCTACCTGCCGCCCTGCCTTCCTAGTGCAGGCCCTGCCCAGCTCCTCCTTCCCTCCCTCCCACCGCTGTAGGCCACATCATTCCTACACCCCTGCACAAAGGCTTTGCTGTCTGCCCCTCCTCACCTGTTCCTATTTGCACAACCTCCCTGCCTCATCCCAAACAGCTGCCACTCACAGACAGACAGACAGGCAGGCAGGCAGGCAGGCAGGCAGGCAGACAGACAGACAGACAGACAGACACGCACGCACGCACACACGCACGCACACACACACACAGAGCACGTTCTCTGCAGGACAGCAGTGCACATCTGAAGAAGCCCTTGTGGCTCACACCCATTGACCCCCACAGCTTTGGCCTCCACACGTTCACTGGGTGACTGCCGTGTGCCTTCGTCTGCTCCAGGTGCCACATTTACAGATCAGCATGTCATAGAGTCTTGGTCCTCAGGGAGCTCGTAGTCTGGGAGATGAGCCGGGCACACAAGAGCCCCAAAGGCTGGCCTGTGCGAGAGCTCAAGAGGGAAGGCTTCCGGGGGAGCGAGCCAGTACAGTGATGAGAGGCCAGAACAGGGTGCCAGGCATGGAGGCTGGGGTGGCAGGTACAAGACGGTCACCCAGAGGAGCCTGGAGAGAGGGAGAGGACAGGGATGGCCTCCTAGTCATGCCCACATGCGCAGGCACTCTGACCCCCAAGAGCAGCTCATGCCCATTCATTCCAGCCACCCCAGGTCCCCTGGGGGCCGCCGCCATCTCTCCCCTTTCCCTGGGATCCAGACAGCAAAGAAGATAGCTCCTGTTCCGAAAGGTGAGATCATCTCACTTGCCCATTCTTGGAAGAAGGATTTGTTCCCAGAATTGTTTATTAGTCACCCCTTTTGTTGAAAGACATTTTGGCTCTGCCAGATGGAAAAATCAGAATGCTTTTCCCCAGATGATCCGTCTCGAGTATCCTTCCCCAGATCCCTCAGGGACCATCCGGAGACACAGCTCATGGGGAAGTGCTGCGCCTGCTGGGTCTGGCTGTCTGTGTCCTGGTTTGCGTCCCCAGCCACCTGTGGCCAAGTGGCCTGGCACCTCGGTGGGGTTCTAACTTGTGCTGTCAGCACCGCTGCCACCCAGCCCGCCCAGTGCCTCCAGAGTCAGCAGGAAGCCAAGGGAAACCACTGTGATGATGGCACTGTTTTTTCCCCTGAAATCCCTGGACCTGGCACCCACAGCCCTGCTGTCACCCCCCAGTCCCCACAGACAGCAGGGGAGGCAGGGATTTGTCAGTCTTGTCAGCAGGACACTGAGACTCAGCCAGATAAGACGACATGGCCAAGATGGAGCGCACCGTCATCCCAGGGCCCTCAGGCCCTGTCTCCTCCCTTGGTTCCCCTGGCTTCCACATGAGGAGCTGAGACTCTAGTAACCCAAAGCGGGCACAGCGGTCCCTTAGAAGGTTCAAGAACTGCTGTCTCCACAGGGCTCTGGGGCTGGGTCCTGGTAGGGCTGAGGAGAGGCCTCCCGTCACCTGCATGGGCCGACCAGCAGGCACAGCCCCTGCGGTGCAGGGCTGTCGGTGATGGTGGCAGAGGTGGCATTGATGGCAGCTTGGCCAGATTGGTGGCAGAAGGTCCTAAGCAGAGACACGGTGGCTGTGGTGGAGAGAGCAGTGAGCAGCGGAGGAGGAGGCGGAAGGGACTGGTTGGTGTCCAGCACCGTGAGTGACGGGCATGGCACCAGCGGTGGCATAATGATAGAGCTGTGAGGGGGACGCCAGCACCCAGCCCTGGTCCAGCTTTAACACGAGAGCTCATGCTGGGGTGCAGCGGGAGACCAGAGATTCTCGCAACTCTGACCCAGGACCTCCGTAGATGGCGGCCTCCGGGGCTCCTCAGCACCCCTCCCCTTCCTTGCGTTGACCTTGGGTCAGTAGCTGCATCCAGTCTGGCTCAGGTCTAGCAGGTGTGGAGAACCAGATGCATCAGCACCCCGGCATGGAGATGCCCTTACCACGTCTGAGCAAGGAGTGGCTTCAGGGGCCCGGATGTGGGCAGGCACATTAGGGGTACCCTGGGGGACTGCCCCCCAAGGCAGGGGACGGGAAGCTGCTGGCAATGTCTGGAGATCCCTGTCTTCCCCAGGCACCATCCCTCGGTGCAGAGAACGGGACACGGACCAGCCAGCAGCATGTGGTGTGGCGTGGCAAGGCTTGTGACCCCTCCTGGGGGTCGCCAGCCCCCCGGGGATCTTCCGATTTCCCCAGCAGATGTGACCTCTTCCAGGAGTGCCAGCCTCATATGGAGCCCAGATGTGGAGCTGGGTCTGAGTCAGCCTGAGGTCGTGGAGTGTGGGTGACCACCGGGTTGGACAGGGCAGGCCAAGCAGCCTCAGAGACAGCTGGACAGAAGAGCCCCTGTGCGCTCCCTGGGGAGCCTGATGGGTGCTGGGTCATGAGGGGCAGGAGGGGAGGGGGCAGACTGCAGACCTTCTCCTCCCTCTCCCCATGATGGATGCAAGCCTAGTCTCCCTCTGCTAAAGGGAGGGGAGGGCATGCCGAGGTCTGGGGAGCCCCTGGCCCACTGCCTGGCCTGCCTAGAGGTGGGTATGGAGGGAACCACAGGGACTGATGAACAGGGGCTCTTCTCATGCTATCGATGGGGACACAGCCATAGCAGCAGCTGTTCCTGGACTTCTTCCCTGACCTTTTGGGTGACCGTCACACACCTAGCTGCCCTGGAGTTGGCACCAAGGTGGGAAAGTGGGCATAGGCCCCAGTCCTCTGGGGCTGGCACGGGGCACAGCTCTCTGTTCTTGGCTCCTTTTTCGGGTGTCCCACTGAGAGCAAGTTTTAAGGATAGCTTGGCTTTTAGGAGCCAAGTCACATAAATAACGAAAGGGGACATGGGTGCTCATTCCGTCCAGCCTGGAGTGCCACGTGTGGGTGTCATGGGAGTGACCCCAAAGTGCCTGCCCAGCAGCAGGAGGAGGGGAACATTCTGCTCTCTGGTAGCTCCCTAGGGGTAAAATCTCTGTGGGGAAATGGGTTGCCAATGGGGATGTCACTTGAGGGGTTCTTAGATGCCCTTCTCCCCGTCGGTGGGATGGGAATAAATCTACAGCCCCGCAGGGTCTCTGGCCAGAAACACTTCTAGGCTTTCTGGGAGCCTGGCAGGGCCACAGGTGAAGGGAGCATCGAGGCAACGTCTGGAGGCACATCCCTTCCTGCTGTGGCTCTAGATGATTGGCCAGCAGGCCTGCACCCAGGCTGGGAGCACTGAGGCCCAAGTTAGGCATGGGTCATCTGGAGCTCAGGAAGCCACACCAGTCCTGGGGTGAGGGCAGGGAGGCCCCTAGGCCCACCCGTGTCCCCTTTGGGCAGCTCTCTGCGTGTTAGCACTGTGCTCCTCCGGAGACCCACAAGAACACCTTGACGGGTGTTCCATGCCAGTACTGACTCAGCCGCTGGGAGCAGGGTGAAGGAAAGGGCTCTGGGTCAGGAGGCAGCTGGGCGGCTTCGGTTTCTCCTCACTGGGGAGAGGGAAGGGGCCCTCAGACTCCAACCCTTAACCCTGGGCAACAGGCTCCGATGGGCTGCTGCGAGGGAGAGGCCAGCCCCGTGATGATGGTGCCATAGCTGGCCCTGGAGAGGCCCCAGGTCCCTGCCTGGACTTGAGCCTCCTGCAAAGCAGGGTGGCCAATTCCCTGGCCTCTCTGGGTTATGAGCCTGAGGGTATAGTGGGATAGGCCAGGCCAGGCCAGGCCAGACCAGACCAGTCTGGCTAATTCTCCAACCTCCTGATGTTCCCGCTACCAGGGGTCCCCAAGCAACCAGATAGTCCAGGTGCCTGGCTCTTTTTCTCTCCCAAGCACCAGGAGTTAACAGGGGAAACTGAGGTAGAACCCACCTTGCTGGTTCTGAGAAGAGGGTGTGCTGGAACTTCTCGGGTCGAAGGGAAAGCCTTCCCCTACCCTCAGTTGGGTGTGCCCATCTTAGCCAAGGTCCAGGGCAGGACTTTGGGGGCATGTGGAAGGAGGTTATGACCCCCAGCCTCAGACAGGTCACCCCTTCTCCTGCATGCTGGGCAGGGACTCCAGGTTTATCTGGGCAGATGAGTGTCCCTGGGTGGGAAGCTTGGGCGGCCCGGGAAGCATGCTGGCAGAGGTACATCTTAGGCAGCAGCTGGGCCACATGACACTCTTGTACCAGGAGATTTACGGAGCTTTGTGGTTTTAAAGATTTCTGTGTGGTTAATGCACACCCTTGCTTGTTCTGGCTGCAGTCACAGAGGCAGATGGGTGACAAGCTTGTCCTACCTGGACTGGCCCAAGAAGGAAGTATTGCTGGGGGTGGGAAAGCCAGGGGCTGGTGCCCCAAGCCTCCCTGGGAAGGGCAGCGGTGGGGAGGCCCTGGGAAGCCACCCTGAGCAGCCCATTAATAAGCAGACCTCCGAAGCCAAGAAGACTTCGTGCTGAGGTGCTCCATATGCTCAGGCCTTGCTGGGAAGAGGGGACTGGCCTGTAGACCTGCCTACTGCCCCAGGGCCATTCCTGCAGGCGGCTTAGCATGCACTGGGCCTTTTCTCTGCAAGTCGGTTCCTGGGAGTCAGTTTGCCCATGCAACACAATACTGCAGCTGGCTCAGGTGGGAAGCTTTGGTCTCAGCAGGAGGTCCCCAAATCTGCATGCAGAAGTATTAGTCAGCTCCTACTAGCTGACATTCACTAACATCCCAGAGTGGCAGCAAATGAAGACACAGAGGGTTCACAGGCCCTGATGACTCCTGGGCCAGGGCTGGAGCTGCTCAGGGAGGGATGGTGGTTCTGACCGACCTGGGTGGGGCTCTGGGCAGAGGACAGGACCACCATGGGGTCCAAGCCTGGAATAATCTGCCTTTCAGGTTGCCACTGAAGACTTGGTAATTTCCCTCAGTACTGGGACTCCAGGGAAGTTGACACCCCTGGGAGGAGTGGCCAGGAGGGGTGGCAGATGTCTGCTCCTTTGAAAGGACATGTTGGTGCCCCATTGCAGCACCAGCACAGCAAGCAGCAGGCTCAGGTGGACCATGTTTCCAAGGTACTCAGACTGCCTCCTCACCTCCTGCCTCCTGGCCAAGACCAGGACGGGCCACCCTTAGCAAAGCTGCTCCTGTGGGCCCTTGGCTTCCTCACTCTGGGACCTATAGCAGGGCCTCTGCCAAAGCAGCAGGCTTGAGCTGGGGCCAGGGACTCCAGTCCTTGCAGCTTGCCCTGTCCTAGTGCCCCAGAAGTGTTCTTTGTGTGACAGTCCTTCTGCAGCTGGTACAGGAGTTTACTATAGTCATGTGAGGAGGCAGCTCCAGAGATAGTATCTAGCTCTAGGCCCTGGATCTTGGAGGTCAGCTCCTGGAGGCTGTCACATGCTCCACGCTTTTCCCAGGACCTGCTTAGTCTGTCAGCTTTGCAGCTTCCAGGGTCCTGATTTTGTTTACCCGAAGAACAAACATTCTCTGGTGCAGAGCCTGAGGGACAAGTACACTCCTTCGCTTGTGGGAGTCCCTCAGGCTGGGGCTCAGAGAAGTAGTCCCTGCGATGGAGCCCCTTGTCAGGGTGGGTTGGAAGCATGGACTGGTGGGGCTCCTGCCACACCTGCCTCCTTGACTGCTATGCGTATTTCAGAGAAGAGCCATTCTGGCTCAAGGCTCGGACCCTCTTCCTTTTGACTAACGGTCTCTGAGCTAAGGGACCTCTTATCGCTCTGTTCTGATTTTGTGGTGTGGCCTTCTGAATGCAGCTGTGGATCCTCCTCAGGGCCCTAGGTTTTGGCCTTGTGGAGGACAGTGTTCAGGACATCGGCATAAGGGGAAGGAGAGCTCAGGTAGCTGAAGGGCTGAGGCCTGGGTTGAGCTGCTTTGTGTAAACACACTCTGTAGTCTGCCTGCTATAACAAGATACTTTGGGGTAACTCGTAAAGCACAGAAATTTATTGTTTGGTTTTTGAGAACAGGAAGTCCAAGATAGAGGCACCTTCAGATCTGAGTCTGCTGTGGGCTTGTCGCAGCCTCTGCTGTGCCACCTCTTACTACGACCTCACATAGTGGCAAGGCCGAAGGCCCGCTTGAGCCTCACACAAGGTGCTCCTGCTAGTGGGTGGTTCCTATGTGACTCAGCCACATCCCAAAGACTCCCCTCTTAGTCCTCCCACACCGTGCAGTAGGGTCCTCCATGGGACAGGAGGGATGCTGACTCCGGAGCAGCGCCTGAGTGGTCCCAGGAAAGGGCAGAACTTCCTACAGCTTGCTGTGCTCAGTCCCCCTGGTGGGATGGTGTGACGGGCACTTGCAGGTTGGTGGGGGCCTGGAGCTCCACGTAGCCCTGGGACCAGCAGCCCGTCAGAGGTGGCAGCAGCCCTGTGGTGTGCCACTCGCTGCCAGAGAGTACGTTTCCCAAGTGGGGAGCCGGTCTGTTCGAGGTCAGCGCTGAAATGTGTACCGCGCATATTTTCAGCTCTGTGTGCACTGCGGGAACCTGGCATGTGAGCTGCGTGTGCAGCTCATACTTGGTGGGCTGTGTAATGTGTGGCCGTGTTGCCAAGGGCAGCGGAAATGTGGAGGTTTTCCAGTGTAATCACACAAATCCTCCCAACACCCTCCTCTGCCCTGGGCTGTCTCACCTTGGGTGTCGCTGGAGCCAGCTGGGCGTGGAAGCCAGTTGCTGCGTCCCAGCCAACCAGTGTCCATTGCTGTGCTCCACTGGATTCCTGAGGGCGGTGAGGTGTCTGGGGGTCCTCGGTATTAAGCATCTTTCCTCAGGCCTGTGCTGGCTGTGCCTAGGGAGGGAGGGGCCGCCCCAAGGACCCTGTGGGTTTTGCAGGTCTGAGGTCAAGGAGTTAGGTGGCCTGATTTTGTGCATGTTGCGTGTGCGGCCTCACTTTTTGGCTTATAGATGGGTTCTTCTCTGTGTTCTCACGTGTCTGTGTCCTAATCTCTTTCCATGAGGCCACCAGTTGTATTGGATTAGGGCCCGCTCTTAGGACCTCATCTTAATTACCTCTGTAAAGACCCTGTGTTCAATATGGTCACTCTCTAAAGAACACACAGGGCCTTGATACGTGAATGTGGGGTGTGGGGCTGGAGGGGTTCAGCCCCTATCAGCACTCAGGGCTGAGATCAGAGCTGTATCTTCCAGGGGCCCCAGCCAGGCGTGGCCCTGCTGCAGCCTGGAGAGGCTGGCCCACCCCTACTGGCTGGAGGGACACTGGCTGGGCCAGAGGTCTGAGATGCCATGTAGGGGAGCAGCTGTGGCCTGAGGGAGGCCCATTCTGTATTCAGCTCAGTCATGGGGAGAGGAAACTGGGGCTCACAAGGAGGCGGGGTGCCCCCCCACTGCATAGCTGAGGGGCACTCAGTTGCCACGGTGACCTCCATCTGCACAGTCAAATACACACACAGCCCAGCCACTTCTCTGGACTGGAGGGCTCCCCACCCCCACCCCTTGGGGTTCACACTGAGTGTTGAGTCCCTTGGTGACAAAAACATGGAAACGGTTGCCATGGCAGCCATTCTTTAGAGCCCTCAGACTGGAGTGCAAAGTTCAGGATGCCCAGGAACAGCTAAAATGAAAATATGGGAAAATCTGCCCCTTCTCTCTGCCAGGAGGACAGTTTGACACTGTTCAGAGCACCCTGGGCCCTGGAGTCCCTGTCCCTCCTGTCACCATGAGCTGATGTGGGTGCAGGGGGGGGAGCAGGTGGTCTTGTGGGAGTGAAGGGGCCGGAGTGGTCCCCAGAGCCCTCAAGAGAAGCCACAGGGCTGGGGATGGCAGAGCACTTGCCTACCATGTGCAAGCCCTGGGTTCCCTCCCCAGCACCACACAGTGGAGAGAGGGAGAAGCCGAGAGTGCGGGAGGGCCGTCT
>PVKA01012282.1:0-58269 GCA_004027165.1 Ctenomys sociabilis
CAGAGTGAAAAGACAACCCACAAACTTTGAAAAAATCCTAACTAATAAGCAATCAGACAGAGGTCTACTGTCTAGAATTTATAAAGAACTAAGATATAACAGGGCCCTCAAATTTAAAGACCCAATTCAGAAATGGGCATCTGCGATGAATACACACTTCTCAGAGGACGAAATTAAAGAAGCGAACAAATATATGAAATAATATCTCATATTTTAACAAAATTGATTTTTCCAATCCATGAGCATGAAATATCTTTCCATGTTTTTGAATCTTGTATGATTTCTTTCAGTGTTTCAGGATTATTTTAAAGGTCTTTGCTTAAATTTATTTCTATGTATTTTTACCTTTTATACTTATTGTTAATGAGATTTCATTCTTCTGCAGATAGTTTATTTGGTATTTAGAAACTACTGATTTTTGCATGTTGAATTTATTGATTCTAATAGTTTTACTTTGATTAAGTCACTGAGATTTTGTATATGTTCCATCATGTCATCTGCAAAAAGTGACAGTTTGATTTCTTCCTTTCCAGTTTGGAAATCCTCTCTTGCTACATTGCATGTTCCAGGACTTCGAATCCAGTGTTTCACAAAGTGGTACCCTGGAGCGTGTTTATTGTGTTCCAGATGATAGTGAAAAAGCTCTTGTCCTTTGTCACTCCATGTTATTAGCTGTGGCCTTCTTAAATATGACCTTTACTATGTTGAGGTAGATTCCTCCAGTACTGAACTTGGTGAGAATATTTATCATGAGAAGATGCTCAGTTTTGTAAAGTGACACTTTTGCCTTGGACTGAGGTGATCGTTCGGTTTTTTGTCCTGTATTTCTGTTGGTGTGATGTGCCACACATTGATTTGCATGTGTTGAACCATCCTTGAATCCTGGCAATGGATCTCAACTGGTGGCAACTTTTTTAATATACTACTGGATTCAATTTGCAAATACTTGGTTCAGGTATTTGCATTTATTTTCATCAGGGATATTATTTTAGAGCTTTCCTTTTATGTTTGTCTTACAGGGTTTTTCTATCACGCTAAGGTTGCTGTTATGGAATGATTTAATAATCGCAACTTTATTTTTTGTCTCTCTAGCATTAAAGCATATAGCTTCATTGTGTTAAACAAAGTGTTATGTTGCTTTATTATCCAATATGGGAATTTAAGCATTATATTTAACCAATTATTGTTTAGTTATTAAGTTGTTACTTTAGATATGCTGTCCCTGTTTAATGATTTTTACTTGTATAATGACACTATGATTCCTAACAAGATGTTAGTTTTTAGAGATAATTGCTAGTATCTTATAGATGACATAAAATTTGATCATTTGCTTAAATAACTGTAGAAAGAAAACTGGATGGAAATATGAAAGCCCTACAATTTATATCCATTATGCTAAACTTCTCAATATTCCCCCAAAGTTTCCTATGCTCACTGGTGGAGCTTTGGGAAGGTGATTGAATTGCCTGGAGGCTATACTCATCAGTGTACACATTAGTCTACATGATGAGTTTAAAGCTAAATGTGACCTTGGAGTTATAGCCTGGTAAGAGGTGTTGGGTACCTACTCACTGGGAAGACAGCAGAAGACTACACATCCTTCCCTCGTCCATTGCTTTGTATTGTGCTTTCTGGACATAATATTCCTTGGATAACTCTCCTCTGCCATGCCCCTGTGCCATTCTACCCTGCCACCAAGGCAATCAACTACAAGCTGAACCCTCTACAAATTGTGAACCAACGTAATCTCTTCTTCAAATCTGGTGCTGTGTCTCAGCCATGACCGAAATGATGAAGATGGTATTCATGAATTGCTGTCCTTTGAAGGTTGGAAAGAGCACATGGCAGTTGCTCCTCCCAGGTGTTTCTGGCTATGGAATATTCATACTGCCTCACATAACTCCTGCACATTTGCTCCTTCTATGTGTTTGTGGCTATGGAACTTCCCACTGTATTGTGTTAAATAAAGAGCCAAGTGTATTTTCGTGTATATCATCCAGATTGTTCATTTCTCATCATCACACTATCACAAACGCGCTGTGCTATTTTCTACCTTTTTTGTTCTTGAAGAAAACTTAACAGAAAGACTAAGTAATTCACAAATCATTTTTAAAGCTGGATGGAATTTGGAGCCATTTGCTACAAAATTTTATCCAATGTCCTTCTACTATCTCTGAATACATAGTATTTTCTCCTGCTGTTAAGCATTATTCCAGATGTTTATTAATAAACGAGACAAGCATTTTTAGAATGTGATGATTCTTAAAAATATAAATGGAAGAATACTGTAACCTAGAAAAAGAAAAGCTCCAAGAATGAACTAATTCTGTTACTTTTGTTGCTGCTGCTGCTGCTGCCGCCACTGCTATTTGTTTTTGATCACATCTCTTGCCAGGAAAAATACCTGTCAAAACTGAACATATATCATTGTTGTTTCACTAATATCTTCTCCAGGTAAGTAAATAAAAGCAATGTACCCTTCAGATTAATGTTCCCTTGGTATCTTCAGGTACCAAGGGAATAGACAAAAGGTAAGCACTGGATTCTGCATGATTTTTAACCACAATTATATAAAAGTTCATGTCCTGGAGGAGAAGAGAAAAAATGAAATGAATGCTAGGGTATAAGGTAAAATTAGACCAGGATGGTAGAAAGGGATGATAGAAATTATTTTTACCTGTGATAACAATAGCATGATTTGGGGGGATCTTAATTTTGAGGAATTAATAATAACATTCAAGATGAAATGACAAAATGTTAAAGATTTGCCTAAAAATGATATGGAAAAGGATTGGCCAGAAGGCTCAGTGAACTAAAGTTCCTGCTTAGGCAGGCTCAGGGACCGGGTTTCAATCCCCAGCATGCTGTGGCAGCCTCGCTCTTGGGGCACACTGAGATGGCAACTGAGACGGTGTGGGGGCATGCATCTGCAATCGCATTGATTCTGAGGCTGAAAACTGGAGGATCACTGCAAGTCCAATCTGTGTAGTGAGACACATGTATATATATATGGAGAGAAAAGCAGAGAACTTTTGTTTGTATTTTTATCTAATTATTACACATTATATTACATGAAGTTTACATGGATTTTAGGGATTAGGAGCATGTATAAGACATCTGCACTTCTTCCTAGTTCCCTTTCCTTCTACAGCTTATCTCCTTCCAACTTTAAATCTCTTTTGCCTATTGTTATTTTTTTCAGTTCGTGTTTACACCACAAAGGTTACAATGCTTCTGGGTATTTGTACAGGTGCATGTCACATCTTGGGTCCTCTGACCTCTTCCCCTTTCCCATCCCCTCGCCCCTGGTCTCCTGGTCCCCTTCCCATTTGCAAAAGGTTGATTTCCTTTACTTTCTATTGAGCCTTTATTTTTATTTTGCCTTATTTAAACCAGAGCAATCATGGGTATTGAAGCTTATGTGTCTGCTTTATTTCACTCAACATTATGCTCTCACCGAGTATCCATTTTCTTACATATTTCTCAAACTTGTACTTCTTCATAGCTGAGCATATTGCATTAGATATGGATATCTAATTTTCATCCATTTCGTCTGTCAGTGGACATAGAGGCTGCTTCAAGAATTTATCTACTGTGAATTGTGTGCTATAAATATTGATACACATGCATTGCTGTAATATGATCACCTTAGCTCTTTTAGGAAATATACACAGGAAGGGAATAACTGGGCCAATAGAACTTTCTAGTTTTAGTTCTTTGAGAAATTTCGGTTACAATTTCCATAGTGGTTATGGAAATTGTTATGCCAGTATTGTTTATAATTTATTTTCTTGATGATTGTCACTATTTCTGCTGTAAGTTAAAAGTCTTAGGACTGTTTTAATTTGTGTTTCTGCTATGACCAGAGTTGTTGAACCTCTTAAAATATGTTTATTTCCTATTTATCTACTGATAAATGTCAACTCATTTCACTGGCCCCTTTTTTGACTAGGTCTTTTATTTGGGGGTTGTAATATTTTTAGTTCTTCACATATTTTAGATATTGACACACTGAACAGCTGGCACAATTTTTCTCAGCCTATAGGTTGCCTTTTCACTTTACCATTTATTTTCTTTGCTGTGAGAAAGTTTGTAATTTGATATAACTCTATTTGTTGATTCTTGCTATTATTTCTTATGCAATTAAAGCTTTGTTTAGAAAGTTCTTGCTTACACCTATGACTTCAATGCTCTTTCTTCTGCTTTCTATTGTGTCTCCAAAGAAGTCCTTTGTGATTTCACATGTATGTCTTTGACTTATTTTTATTTTAGTTTAGCACATGGTGAGAGAGGTTAATCTTGACTCAGACTTCTACCTATAAATAGCTGGTTTTCCAAACACCATCTTTTTTAGTGTATTTATTTGTATTTTAACTTGAAGAGTAAAAAATAGAAGCAAAAACAAAGAGAACAAATGACATAAACAGAGTAACATACAACAATACACATGTTACAGATTTTCACAACATGGATGATTAATTTTATATATTTTTTCTTTTAAATAAAACAATCCAACATAGATGAGCAGTCCACAACAGAAGCGGGTTATCCACAGAAGTTGTTGACTTGAGCCATTCACATCTCAGTATATTAATATAACTTTACTTTTTATACCTCCATCTTTATACTTTTCTGCTGTATGGTTAAGACCAAGTTAAAGCAAGACCTGTATAACAAGAAATGTAACTTTTGTCTCAGATAAGGTCAGTCAGGAACCCTTAAGTGCTTATCCTGTAATCCTGTACCATTCTTTGTAGATCCCTTGTCAGTGTCAGCCTTGTGGATGAGTCACGGCCATTGCTTGACCAATTTGCTCTCTGTAGAAGCCTGACAGAAAGTTTTCTCTCCATGTGACTCTCCTTAGACAAGCATCATTTTTTAAGTAGACCATCTTCCCCACATCACTTGTTTTCGGCCCTTTTGTTAAAAACAAAATACTTGATTAAATCTAACAATTATTCTTTATCCTCTGTTCTCATCCTCTAATCCATGTGTCTGTTTTTCCACCAACATCATACCTTTTTGTGACACTGTTGCTTTGTACTATAAACTGAAGTCACATATTGTGATGCTCCTGCTTTACTTTTGTTGACCAGGATCACTTTCATCACTCTGGGTCTCCTTTGGCTCAATATGAATTTTAAGGTTGTTTTCCCAAGTTCTGTGAAAAATGTGTAAATGATGGAGATTTTGTTGATTCTATAGATCAGTTTTAAGAGTGTGGTTATTTTGATAATATTGGTTCTGCTTATCCAAGAACAGGGGACAAGCTCCCATTATCTAATGATCTCTCTACTCCTTTAACAGAGTACTTTAGTTTTTGTTGTAGAGGATTTTCTCTTGCTTGCTTAGGATAATTTTGGTGTATTTAATTTTCTTTTCTTTTTTTTTTTTTTTTTTTTTTTTTTTTTTTTTTTTTTTTTTTTTTTTTTTTTTTTTTTTTTTTTTTTTGTGGTAGTGGGGATTGAGCTTGGGAACTTGCGCTTTCCAGGTAGCGGTTATTCTACTGAGCTTTCTCCCCAGCTCCCCCTCTTCATGGTTTTATGAATGATATTATTTTCTTAATTTCTTTCTCATAAAGTTCACTATTGATATACAGAAAATGTATTAATTTTTGTGTACTGATTTTGTAACCTGCCACATTGCTGGAATTACTTATTAATACAGCTTTTTGGTGAAATTCTTGGGCCTTTATCTTACTTACTTTTCTAGGGGCTGAGACAAAAATACCTGATGCCCAATGTTAAAGAAAGAAATTTGGCATTGCATCTCAATGTTGGTACAGGTTTCATTCCACAGTTGGCTGCTTCCAGGGTAGCACAGTAGAGAGGCACTGCACTGAAGAAGTATTCCATGGCAGGCAGCAAGACACTGAAGCACGAGCATGGCAAAGCATCAGCAGCCGGCCTCTCCCATTCACCCCTCTCAGGCTACCTGCCCTTGGCTGGTGTCATTTACAGCCATGGTGGGCCTTGCCATTATCTACACCCAGAACTATACCAAAGCAATGAGTTGAATAATTTAGTAATAACTCTCCATTATCCCGGTATCACACATTTAATAACAACAACAAACAACCTACCTTTGAAAATCTAGCTACCTTTGAAAAGCTCCACCTATAACCAGTTGAGGCTCTGGGGCAACATCTAAACAGAAGACATAATTGTGTTTTGTGTAGAGTATCAATTCAGCTGAAGATAATAATAGTTTGACTTCTATTCCTATATGTATCCCTTTTAAACCTTCTTGCCTGGTTACTGTTACTAACATTTACAATAATGTGTTAAACAGAAATGATGATGGTAGACATACTTGTCTTAGTCCTAATTTTAGAGAATAGCTTACTTTGACTTTTATAAAATATAAACACAGTTTTGTAGAAAAAAAAATAATTTCTTTGGGTTGGCTTGATAGCTCAGGGGATTAAAGTGCCTGCTTAGGCAGAGCACAGCGCCTGGGGTTCGATACCCCAGTGTGCTGTGCTGGCCCTGCCAGCTGGGTGTGCTGAGATGGCAACAAAGACTGGGTGTGGTGGCTCGAGCCTGTAATCCCAGCACCTGGGAGGCTGAAAACAGGAGATCACTATGAGTCTGATCTACATAGTGAGACTGTAGACCCTGTAGACCCTATCCTAAATACAGAAAAAAAAATTTCTTTTTTTCTCTCCTTGGCAAAAATAAATACCTTTAGGGCTAGAGAAAGATCAGCGGACTTAGCCCTTGCTCAGGTAAGTGCAGGGGCCAAGGTTCCATTCCTGGCACCGCATGCCATGCTCAGGGGCGCTTGGTCAATGATGAGGTGTGGTGGTGTGGACCTGCAATTCCATCACTAGAGAGGCTGAAAGCAGGAGGATCAGTACGAGTCTGAGCTGCACAGTGAGACCCAGCATAAAAGAAAATGAAAAGAGAAAGCAAAATAAAAAATTTAAAAAAATATCTTTATGTTCCCAAAAGTATATCCACTTGAGACCAAAATTTTATAGCCATAAATCGATCTAAACTATATGAATAAAATACATAAACAAAACCAGAATTCAAATTTCAAACATTTAGAAAAAAGAAATGAATTATAACTTGTAAACAAATATATGATCCCATCGTCATTTTCTTTGACACCTTATTTACTTCCTAACATTGTGTTTCATTTTGGTTCATCCCAGACATTCCACATAGCTTGTAAACTGTCCCATTTTGTAGTATAAACTAATATCTCTCATTGTCACCAACTCAAACCTTCTCCCTAAGTCTTCTTTAGATTTCAAAGTGAATTGAGGTTCAGAACAAAGTTGTGCATGCAATTCTAATTTGTAGTGAAGCCTGCACCCTGTCTGATGATATCTCCCTGGAGACAAAGCATCAGGTAGTGTTGTCAATCAAATCAAAGTCATCATGTTCCCTTTTAATTTATTATACTTATTTATATGTTTACTTATGTCTTCAAGGGAGATTTGATTAGGAATTATTTGCTGTTGTTATTCACGTGTAATGCACCAATCTCCATAACTGAAGCAATTTGAGAATGATGTCTGCATTAGGATACAGAATCTTAAGTAATTTATGTGATAAACTCATTCCTATGAAAAAAAGGAAATTGTTCTCTGTGAAATGTCTTCCTCTTCCTTCAAAGTTCTAGCATTGTTTCTGTCCCACATGATCTATCTGTCTGTCTGTCTATCTATCTATCTATCTATCTATCTATCTATCTATCTATCTACATATATTTTTCTGGCTAGTGATTATCTTCTTCAATAACAAAACATCTCTTATTTCTCATATCCTCTCCTTAGTCAGGTATACCTTTAAGATTTAAATTCTAAATAGGATGGGAAAATTCATGGAGTAAAATGGAAAATTCATCTCTTCCTCTCTCATAATTTGTATACCATTTGATTTCAATTAATACTTATTTGTGGGGTCAAATCATTGTACAGTTTATGGTAGTTTGTGATATAGGTGCCAACTTTTTTCTGCATTTTAGGGAGGGGTCTACAGTGTGTTCAGGGTCTCACTACTAGATCAGATTCGTAGTGATCGCGTGTTTACAGCCTCCCAAGAGCTGGGATTACAGGCACATGCCACCACACCCAGTCTCAATTGCCATCTCAGCGCAGCCTGGGAATGGAGGCAATATGGCAGGCCTAGGTATCGAACCTCCGGCCCCTGCACCTGCATGCAGGCTCTTTCATCCTCTGAGCTATTTGGCCAGCCCTACAGGTACCATTTTAAACTTTTCTGTCAAATCTTCTTCTGTCTGATTTTGAAGTTCTCTTTCATGGAAAGGAAGGCAGCATAATTTAACTTCCTTAAGCCTAGGCATGAGACAGACATGGGCCAATAAAGTGTGAACAAAGGTATCATTATCAAAGGTTTCAAGTTACATTACTTATCAGGGCTTGTTCTCTTATACCTCAGCAAAACCTATTAGAAGAATAGTTCCAGGTTATTCTAGAAAGAGGATAGAAACACTTGTAGCAAAGCTTAGAAAACTCAGTACAACACATGAGGCCACACAAAATGACCTAGCAACTACCAACTGCTATGGACACATAGGGCGAAACCAGATAAGATGAGTGGAATAACACAAGATGCAAGAGCAGTAAATATGTACTGATCTATGCCACTTGATTTCTACATTTATTTCCCATTTTTTATGATGACAGATGTAGATTGAAATATCTTAATAAAAGTATTTTAAGCAAACTTACAAGGAGACTGGGTGTGGTGGCACGTGCCTGTGACCCCAGCTCTTGGGAGGCTGTAAACAGGTGGATCACTACCAGTCTGATCTAGTAGTGAGACCCTTAACACCCTGTAGACCTTTCCCTAAAATACAAAAAATAATAATAAAGAAAACTTACAAGGTATAATCAGAAGGAAAAATTAATAAAGCTTAGTAAATATTTTAGCTAAAGTAGAAAAATGATGGGATATTTGATGGGATAATCTATTAATTCAGTCATTTAAAAACACTGAAATCTGTAATAATGGGTAGAAACTGCAATTAGTACTATAGCAAAGATAATCATGAGATACAGTTATTACTGTTAAATAACATAGTAAGTTATCATAATGATTAATGTATGGTCATTTGATTGGTATACACTTCCACCAGCTTCTGTAGGAGCTGGAATGGGGCACACAACTTGGGTTACAACATTAACATATGTTCCCAGAAGTATGTTTTGAGATATCAAAGAACTATTATATTTACCAGGAAAAGTCAATAAGTCATCTTCCTTGTCAAAGATTTGGAGTCCAATATGGCACATACTGAAGCAGAAGAAAATTGAGAGATATTGCTATAACATCAGAAATACACAGATGAAGCTGCAAAGTTGAGGTATAGAAATTGTGAGTCATTTTAGAAGTGATATAAACTTTTGATTTTATTCAAATAATAAATAATGCAAATTTATTATAATTATCTTTAAAAGACTAATATAAGAAGACTGATATGTCCAACAATAGTTCAAGTGAAAAATGAAGGAACAGTTGGAATAATTAAGGAAGCCCTAACTGTCTGCACTGACAGAAGAGTGAACACCATTCTGAAATATACTACAGAATTGGTTCACCATGGTAAGCCAACCTAAGTGGAAGTTAGGTTGGAGAAGAGAGCTTCATAATTTCTTGGAAAAGAGTAGAGGAAAGGAAGGGATATAAAAGGAGTATCAGGGAGTGGGAGAAGTGTTATATTTGAACAACACATGGAGAATAGCCATCTCCTCTTTTCTGGAGAATATACATATTTGTAAATCGACAAATGAAAACAAAAGTTTTGTTTATTTAGCAATTAAAATGTAGGCATTGTCAGAATATTTATTGAAAGTTGAGACAATGAGAGAATAAATAGCAAAGCATATAAATACTGAGGACAATCTGCTCAAGAACATTGCCAATAACATGAAGATCGTACAATCATCTTATTTTGACTATGGACTGTATGGGTTGTACAGAAAGATAAGTCAGGAAGACAATAGCTAAAGAAAGCATTTGCAAGACTTAAATTGAATATGGATGGCATAAATTTAGAATAATAGTTTTCTTACGTATATAGGTAATATTTTGAGTATAGGGAAAGTTATAAATTTTTGTATTTCACTGGAGAATCAGAAATGGACTTGACATTTGGAGATAAAAATCTCACTTCTTAAATTATGTGCAGAATTAAATGTAGAAGTACAAAGTTTGTGTAGTTCCCTTTATGCTGCAGCTCTAGCTCAACCAAGAGAACAAAATGTGTTTCTTACAGCTAAAATTTTTGGCAGTCTTTATGAGTATGGCAGATTGTATTTTCCAAATTTGGTCATAGTTATATTTCCAGTTGCTCTTCCAGAGAAGTGCCTCACCCATCCAGAGGCAGGGTGTGACTCCCTTGATTCAGAGTGTGACTTTATAACCGCCTGGTGAACAAAATGTGACAGAAATGACATTTTTTAAGCTTCCACGTATAGAACTCAAAGGAAGTGTGCCTTCTACCTGGTATAGCAGACCTTGCCTTAGGAGCCTAGCCACAACATCATGAAAAGTCAGTGCCACATGGAAAAGCTCTCTATAAATGTTCTTCCCAACCACCACAGCTATGATCTCAAGTGAGAGCCAAAATCATCTAGACAAGTGAATGGGCCAGCCTTCAGAGGATCCCAGTCTCAAATCCCTTGAGTTAGATCAGTCAATGCCAAGTGGGACAGAAAAGAGCTGTCCCTGCTAGCTCAACATAATGATGTACTAACATGTTAAATTTATCTCCCCCCAAGTAATCACAGCCTCATCCTGATTTTCCTATTTCTGTTCTGTCTCTTATAACCAGAGCCATTCTTACTCTCTTCACTCAAGTCCAAAGCTGTATGTCTGTTTTCTTTCTTTCTTTTTCCCATTCCTTTCCCATTAACACCATCTCACTTTCCATTTAGTAATAATGTGTTGGAATTATATAGTAACACCTCAGTGAACTATAATATGCTTATGTTTCAAATTTGCTCTAAAATTAGGATCAACTTCATGTAAACTTTCATTATATTTCAAATGAAATATGAGATTTTTAAATTTAAATTTTTAAAATTTCAGAACTCTGTTGACCACTGCTTCAGGCATTGTGAAGTATTTTTTAACAATTTTAAAGATTTGGAATATTGAATTTTCTGAGGCTGTAAAATACCTGTGTAAATATGGTTAAAAATTAAATTAGTTTGAAAATAAAATCTATTTGTGCAAAGTGACTTCAACTTTGAAATTCCTTTCATGTAGAGAATGTAGCACAACCTTCACAAAACTAATTTGACAGTGTATGTCTCAGTTACTGTTCTGTTGTTGCTGGGACAAATATACAATACACAAAAGAAAGAAAGGAAATGTCCTCACAAGGACTGGAGGTTTCAGTCTGTACTCCAAGGCAGTGTGGCACATGGGAGAGAGCAACCTTTCATGGCAGCAGCAAAGAGCAGAGTAAGAGAGAGCAAGTGGAGGGAGCAGTGGCAATAACAGCAACAGAGTGCAAGTCTGTCTCCATTATGTTGCATTCAGGCTATCTGCCTCAGGTTTGGTGTAGCACTCACAACCATAATCCCAGCAGCACTCACACCCATAATCCCAGTGGATCATGAATTAGTCTCTAGAAGCCTTCCCCATGACTTACAGGAGGCTTTGAGGGGATACCTAGATACAAACCGTTGCACCTCTGGATTCCCCAAGACTCATTTATATCCCTTTGTGCAAAACACATTTTTAGTTTGTCTTTAAGAGTTTCCAGGGGCTGAAGAGATGGTTCAGTGTAATTAGCATTTTCCTGGCAAGTGCAAGGGTCTGAGTTCAATCCCCAATTCCACAAAAATAAATTTGAAAGTTCTACAGTTTCAGCATTGCTGAAAAGTCCGAGTCCCAAATATCTTCCAAGATCTAAGGAAAACTCTTAACTGTGAGCCCCTGTACAAATGAAAAGTTAAAAACTTCCAACATTCAATAGCACAAAAGAAACATGACCATTGCAAAATGTACACACAGTGGTATAAAAAGCATTGGGACCAATTCAAATTCCAGAATGGCCAACATTCAATCCTGTAGTTCCATGTGGAACATTAAAAGCAATCTGTGGCAAGTTGTGAACTCCATATGACTCCACCTCTACGGCACTCTTGGTGGTAGCTCCCATGGCTTCTCTCTTAGATTAACTTTGCTTCCTTTTAGCAGTTTCCCTAAAATGACCCACATTTCTGGCCTTTCCAAACTTCTAGGGTTTCCACTAAATAGGCTTCTCTTTCATAGTTTTGCACATTGCCCTCCCAGGGGCACACTGCCTGTCCTCTCATGCTTCTGAAATCTAGTTGTAAGCCTTCTTAACCTCAGAACTTCTGCATTCTGAATGAGCCTAAAACCCATGCCACATGGACAATGTCAAGGTCTGATGCCAGCTAGAACAGTAGCCAGGATTTCTTGGCTGTGGGGGTCAAGTGCCTGCATTGCTGAGCATTCTGACCCATATTCCAAGAAATAAATTCTCCATGCCAGCACCATCCTGGAACCTGGTGTGGCTAGCACTGCCATTCTGGAACGTGGGGCTCTGCAGCCTTCCCCTCAAAACAAAAGGGAAAATTCTGAGGCTGAAAAGGATGGTAATCTGCTGTCTCCTGTGATGTCCTCAGGTCATTCTTTCCATTTTCTAGTTTCTTCCCAGGAAAGGAGATCCTCTCAGCTCTATCTTTGCATTTCACAGCTTTATTAGAGTTCCTTTCTGGCCAAACTAACATTTTAAATCACCCTGCTGGCTATTTGCTCTTTGTTCTTAACATAAGTCTGACTAAAATACCCAACAATAGCCATGCTACTACATCAATAATTGGTTGCTTTGAAATTTCTTTTCAGAGATTAATCACTCCACCATGCTTAATCTCAGTCTCAGGCAAAATCTCTGAGCATGAGCAAAATGCAGACAAACTTCCTGCCAAGCCAAAACACACATCATCTGGAGTCCAACAACCAATGTAGTTCTTCCCAGAAGAAATATCCCCCCAGCTTAGTTTTCACAGGGATGATTTCTATCAACCTTCTGGAATTCTAAGCCCTGACCAGAATCCCCCATTCAGAACAGTTAATACTGTTCCACCATTTCTCTTATAGACAACATCTCCAAACCTTTCATATCTCTTCCCATAAGCCATTCCCATGGGCTTATAATAAACATAATCAGGTAGTCACAGCAACAACCCTACTCCTCCAGTACCAAATTCTGTCTCAGTTACTATTCTTTCATGCTGGGACAAATAGCAGACACCAAAAAGGAAAGAAGGAAGGATTTATTTAGTTCACAGTTACTGGGGTTATCAGTCCATACTCTGCTGACTCCAAGGCAGCATAACAAATGGCAGAGAGCAGCCTTTCATGGTAACAGCAAAGAGGGGAGAGAGAGAGAGAGAGAGAGAGAGAGGGAGAGAGAGAGAGAGAGAGAGAGAGAGAGAGAGAGAGAGAGAGAGAGAGAGAGAGAGAGAGTGCAAATGGGAGTAGTAGTAGTAATAACAACAGCAACAGTAACAAGTCTGTCTCCCTTATGTTGCATTCAGGCTATCTGCCCCAAGCTGGGTATAGCACTCACACCCATAATCCCAGCAGCACTCAAACCCACAATCCCAGTAGATCATGAGTTAATCACAGACTGCAGAAGTTCACCCCATGACTTACATGAGGCTTTGGGGGGACACCTCAATACAAACCATAACATTGAGTGTACACCAGCTTGACCAGATGTTAAGAGATATATAGCATGGATGAGTGTAAAACAATAGTAATATAAAATATAATATATGTCTCATATTATGATGGTGTTATGGTTTATATCCAGATGTTCCCTCAGAATCCCATGTGCTCATGATGAGTATCACAACCATGATTCAATCACCTCCCAAAATCCCTACTGGGGATCAGATCATAGAGTATGATATTTAACAGTAGATGATTGTATAGCTGAATATGACATTGGAGTGCGATTCACAGCTGGAGAAGGTGTGTTATTGGGGCTGTGACCTTATAGAGAATATCTCCCTTCCTCTTGCCTTGATTGTTCTCTGCTTCCTGCCTACCATGCCATAGGCTGTTTTCTTCTGTCATATCCCACTGTCACATCACTCTGCCTTGGCGGCAGCCAACTAAGAACTGAAACTCTTCAACCTATGAGCCAAAGTAAACCTCTCCTTCCTGAAATCATTGATACTGTGTATTTTATTCTAGTAACAAAGGAAGCCAGATAGTTAAGCTTACTTGTGTCAGCTTAGTTGACCTGGAAGCAGCAAGAGGTTGTGTCTGGTGATTCATAGAGGTGTGCCCTATAGTACTATTTTTGGTGCCTCACCCCATCCTCCTTGGCACAGTTCCTCTCCTCAAAGTCCAGGCCACTGTGAACTATGTACATTTTCTCTGCTGTGCCCTTTTGTCAGCTGCTACTTTTGAGTCAGCTGACCATAGGCTACATTCCATGAAACAGCACACGAAATTAAACCTCTACTTGTGCTTCTGACAGTTGTATCAGATACTGTGTCCCCCAAATGGGAAGTGGAGTAATAGAGAAAATTGGTACCAGAGAAGTGGGTGTATTGCTGAGACTGCATCTGGCACTGTGATTTACAAGCATTTGAAATTGGTAGATGGTGGATCTTAAAAAGGTTTGGAGATGCCAACTACAAAAGTTCTAAGTGCTGTAAGAGTCAGTGAATGATCAGACCAAAATATTGTTAAGAGAGTCATCAGTGGGCCATCCTCAGGAGTTTTCAGATGGGCACATTTCAGATTAGAAATTGGCAATTTGATTAGAAAGCATGTTTTTCACTCTGGTACAAAGTTCCCTGTGCTTTTCCCACATCCCAAAAATCTACAGGTGTCTGAAATTATGGGTGGTATGCTAACTATTTTGATGGTGGAAATTGAAATGCAACCCAAAATTCAGATTGAGGAATGGAGAGTGCTAGCTTCTTTTAGCTAGATTTGTAGGAAGAATTGTGAGTAAAAAGAAAATTCAAAAATCTGATAATTTTCGATTCTGGCTCAGAAGGTACCATAGGTAAAGTTTGAGTTGAAAGGAGCTTAGGTAGAAAAATTAGCGCCTTTAAATGAAATCAAGAGTTTTATCAGCACAGAAATCAAAACATTACTTTGAAGAAAAAGGAGGAATCAGCCACCCAATGAAGATTTAAGGGTGGGTCATAAGGCATAAAGCTTTTATTTGAGATGAGAATATCTGGACCCTTACTCAACAAAGGCTTCACAGAAATTGGTTTCTTGGAATTCATTCCTCTGTGCTTAGCCGATAAGAACACAGTACACACTGAAGGCTTCATGGAGTGGGGGAGGGAATCTAGTGCTCCCATTGACAGCAGACCTTAACCTTACACATGTATTGTACGTTTTAGTACCACTGAAAAAACAAGAATTATGGTAACCAGGAGATGCCCACCCACATTTAAGAAAAAGGACTGGGAGGCCAGGCAAGGAGCTCCTGAGAGAGAAGTGCACAAATTGTGGGGGTGAAACTAAGCATACAATGGGAACCTCAGAATGATAGAAATGCCCAGAACATGGAACATTGGCCGAGTATGCCCGCAGGTGCCAAATGGAGCCAGCCTGAGACAAAAGTAATAGAATCAACTGACAATGCTTTTTGGAGCTCCCATCTCACAGTCCTATGCCCACGTGCCAAGCATGGAACTAAAGGATGCAATGATTTCCCTGCTGTGCTTCAGTCTTGCTTGGGTCCTGTTCTTTTCTGTTTCCCTATTTCTTCTTTTTTAAATGGAAGTGTTTATCCTGTAGTGTTTTATATTTGGAGTGTATAACTTGTTTTGTTACACTTTCAACAAAAGTTTACCCTGAGTCTTGGAAGACATTTTGGCTTAGACATTTTAAAAATGCTGGAATATTTGAGACTCTGGGGAAGGTAGAACTATGTTGTTGTTATATTCAGGACAATTACAACATTTTAGGTGCAATTATTAACTACTTATTTTCTGTATTTGGAGATCAGATGACTGAATGAGATGTGATTGCGTGTCAAGCTGACACAGTGGACAGGTAAAAGCTGATTACTATATTGAAGTGGTGCTGCAGTCCTCTAATCCTGGCGCTAGGGAGGCTGAAAACAGGAGCATCACTAAGTTGTGCAGTGAGACCCTGTACCAAGCACATAAAAAAAGAGAAAGTGTTGAGTTCTCTTTTATGTGTTTGGTACAGGGTCTCACTGCACAACTTAGTGATCCTCCTGTTTTCAGCCTCCCTAGCACTGGGATTACAGGACTGTGGCACCACTCCTGGATGGTGACCAGCTCTCCTGGGAGCAGGGTCGGCAAGGCATGCGGTATCTAACATCAAACCCCATACCCTGTGCTTGCCTAAGCAGGTACTTAGTCACCTGAGCTATCTTGCCAGCCCTTCCAGGCTTTCTTGACTGACTGTATAACTTCCCAAAGGGGATCCCAAGAAAGTCCACATTGTGCTTTGTGAAAGCTATTGGTGCTCCATTTCCAGCCAGATGCTGGACAACAGAATCATCTTTTTTTAAGGGCACAAACTTTTATGGCTGTAACTATAAAAACTCAGGCTTTCGAACTGGAACATCATACTTAACCATAGCAAAAAGCAAGTTTCAAAATTGACAGCTACAATATTCAAGTGTTTACTATAACATTTACTATAATCTGGCTCTTCTTTTCCAAAATCATGAAGACATTCTTTTCATACAATTTCCTTGTGAAATTATTTGAAAAAGAAGGAGAGTACAAAGACAAGGGATGTGAACTGAGGAGTGGTAAGGTCACAAAACAAGTTACTGGAGCCAGCAAAATGAAATTAAATGGGATAATTATGATGGTGTGAACGCAGTCAAGAACTTTAGAATGCTTATACTTCTAGATAACACCAAATCCAAACTACAGTTCCTGGAAAGGTAAATGAGGGTCTACATCACTGAGAGTTAGCAAGATGTTAGCTAAAGTTCAAAAGCGTTGCATGTCTAGATAAGAAGCTTAGAAGATCCTGATGGGTGTAATAGTGTAAGCCTATAATCCCAGTACTTAGGAGGCTGAGGCAGGAGGATCACTGAGAGTTTGAGGCCAGCCCCAACTATATAGTGAATTCAAAGCCAGCCTAGACTACATGTAAAGACCCTGTCTAGACAATGCAATGCAATGCAATACAATATAGTACAATGCAATACAATACAATACAAATTATTGTGGAGGAAATGAGGATGAATTGACTGCTAGAATATTTTTCATGACACTGCATTTATAAAGACTGTTTCTTCTGCATGAAATATCTTTTCTCTTTTAAAAGATTTAGAAAATAATTATAAATTATAAATGATACAGAATTTCCAAAAACAATATGATGTGAGTTCAGCAATGTTTGTTATACCCCATATTGTTGTCTTCCAAATAGTTGTTCAGATTAACATAAGTGAGGATGAAAAAATGATCAAAACATTAATCATTAATTATTCCTTTCACTTTTTGCTGTACACAAACATTAAATACACTGAGAGAGAAATTAGGGAAGCCACACCTTTCACAATGACATTGAAAATTGGAAATCCTTAGAATAAATCTAAGAAAAGAATTTAAAAAGCCATACAGTTAAAATTACAATACTCTGAAGACCACCCAGATAGCTTAGCTGACTAAAGCACCTGCTTAGGCAGATGCAGGGACCAGAGTTTGATCCTGGGCATGAGATTATGATTGAAATTGGACATGGTGGTCCATGTTTGTGATTCCATCACTTGAGAGCCTGAAAACAAGAGGATCACTATGAGTCCACTCTGTGTAGTGAGACCCTCTAAACTCTGTACTAAATACATAAAAAAATTACAGTATTCTGCAAAAAAAGGGATAGAAGAGAATTTTTAAAAATGGAAAGATATTCTTTACTCATGGACAGGAAGAGCCAACACTGTGAAAATGGCCATACTCCCAAAATTGATATTACAGATTCAGTGCAATCCTGATCACCATACCATTAGTATAGCTCACAGATCTAGAGAAACATTCCTAAAATTCATCTAGAACATGAAGACACCCAGAATAGCAAAAGCCATCTTGCCTGGAATATCTTTACAACCACCCATTTGCCTGTCAAATTCCTGGGCCTTTTAAAAGTGCCTGTTCAAATCTCAACTACTCTATGAATCATTACCTATGAATCATGTCAAATTAATTCTTCCAACCTTTCCAATCTCATAGAATTTTATTCTTACTTGATTATAGCTTTTAACAGATTGAAGTGTATCTATATTTTTATAACTACATCCCTCTATTACACTGTGAATTTGTCAGTGATAGCTACCAGGCCATGACCTCTATCTATAGTTAGACCCAGGTACACCTGCAGCTAACCACATAGCCAACTCATCATTGTATTTGCTGTGCTGGCTAACAGACACATAAGTCACAACCTTCTGGAGAACACACAAAAAGGAATAATTAATTTTATTCAAAAGGCTGGAAGAATATCACTCAAAAGAAATCAACTGAACCAGAATTTTGAGAATGTAGTGAATGAGATGAGAAAGAGGGAGGGAAAGTGGAAATAAAAATTATTAGAATGAGACATGTATATAGACTAATGACCCAGTTATTAAATATAACAAATATATGCTAATAAAAAGAAATTCACAATCTTATACTAATGAAAGGAAACTAAATAAACTAACTAAATAAATTTAAAAGAGATATGTATTTCCAGAATTAAAACCATCCAGGCTAAATACACCACATAAATAGAGGCAGAGCTCCTGAACAGTTCAAAAACATTCCAAGATGATGTGTATATGTCATTCATTAGTGAATCAAAATTTATTGATCATTTTTCTAGCCCTAGATTTATACTAATAATAGGAGAAAATATAATAATAACGACCTGTTGCATCCTTCAAAGCAACATATGCACACAAGAAAAATGAAGTCCAAAAGAGGAAAAAATCAATATATGACATGGAAAGTTTGCAGAATAAGCATAAACTAAGATGAAGGGAAACATAAAAAACTAGCTGGGAGATTAACCAAGTGTGGTGCTTGTGTGCTGCCTCTAAACATGTGATATTACATTGAGCAAATATAGGTGAGGAATAGAGAAGATCAAGAACATTGTACTAAAATCCTTTAAAAGCCAGATGACAGAAGGTCTTTTTCACTTCCTAGTTAAGGGAAAAAAAATCTTATTTTTTTAGATAATTGCAGAAAAATAAGTTTTTAAACTCTAAGGAGATATCACATTTATTATAGGGGAGAAAATGCTTTTACTTTTGTGCAAACTGCAGTAAAATGAAAAGGCACTGAAAGTGTTAACCAGATAAGAGGGTTTCTCTTCAAGCAAGAGATGAAAATAAAGTAAAAAATGACAGTATAGTAGTTGATCAATTTTGTCAACTTGAGAAGTTAAGAGCTTGGCTAAATCGGCTCAACAATTCTACATCCTAGGGTGTGAGGCACCACCCTAAAATGGCTCCTCACTTAAAGGAAAATGAGGAGGAAAGGGGGCCCATTCTTCCTCAGAGGCACTCTGGTCTTCTCCATCAGCTTGTACTTCCTCTTCTGGATTCCAGCAGAGTGCTGGTGTCTGCCTTGGACCCTTCAGCCTCCTGGGGTAGGCTCATCAGCCTTTCATCGTAGATCCACTGGCCTCCTGATGCAGACTTGCATGGAGCACTACAGTGAGCTCCAGAACTTGGACTAAATCCTTTAGTCTCTCATGTGCAGACACCCTTGGCATGCTTCCTCATCTGACTGTGATTGATGATCATAAGACAATCTTTTTCTTATACATTTTTTGTTTGTTTGTTTTTTTAAAAATTCATTTATTTATTACAGTGTCTCGCTACACATTACGGATTCTTTTTTGCAGGGGTGGGAGGGCCAGCTCAGCCCGCCCTGGGGGGAGGGGCTGGCGTGGCATGTGGTGCTGGAGCTCGAACCGCGGTCCCTGAGAGGCGCTTTAGACCGCTGAGCTATCTTGCCAGCCCTCTAATACATTTGTGTATCTTGTGCTATGTCTGTGCCTCTAGTAAAACAGTGACTGATACAGACTTTGGTACTGAGAGGGGCTGTAGAGGAATAGAATATGATAGTGTCATTTTTTAATGGCTTTAAGAGTTCACGGAATTGGCTGCACGATTTGATGTGACCTAAAGACACCATGGTCTGTCCTGATCTTAAGGAGTATGTTGGTAATCCTTGGTGTGAGTTGTTAAACCACTATGGCATGTAGATCCTAACTCACCACTTGTGTGATGTCAGGAGTTTAGTGGTTCAGTTCATTCAAATTTTGAATTTCTTTGGCAGAGTAAGGAATATAATAATGCTGGCTGGTTGGTCTTAGTCTCGCTGGATAAACTTGAGTTTATATGAGTGAAAATAAGAAACTCAAAGATTTGATAAGAAATTTAAAAGCATGTCTTGAAAGATAATATCCTCTCTTTTAGCAACAAGGCTGAGGTTGCAGAAACTCAAATGTTATCCCTCATAATTTGATTGGCTGAACTACAACTTAAATTTAACACTCAGCATTAAAGGGTATCTGAAGTAAAAGTGAAGACACTGATCAGAAAAGAAAGAGATTCCATAAACTGGTATGGAGATGTGTGGGAGGATCCTGAGGAGTCTGAGGATGTTGAGTTCCTAGATGCTAATGAGGTTATTTTGCCAGAGGAAGAGATTTTCCCACTCACTGTGGCAGAGGCATCACTTCCCCCACCTCCTGTGCCCCCACCTCCTGTGGTGCTAGTGATGTTAGTTTCCCTTAATATATCTGGAGAAACTAACCCTGTGTTGACCAAACAGGATAATGCTGAGACTACTTGGGACCCACCCTTACCACCTATGTTTGCCTCTAGGCCCATAACCAGGCTTAAATCACATAGAGCAGTTAAGAGTGAGGTATATAATGTGACCCATGGGGAAATCCATTTTTCTCTCAAAGAACTACTTGAGTTTTCTAACTCCTTTTAGCATAGGCCTAAAGAGCAAGCATGGGAATGGATTTTGCAAGTTTGTGTTAATGGTGGCAAAACATACACCTGGATATGGGCCCATCAAGTAGAGATTCTGAATTTAATGCTGCAGCTTGTGGCATAAAGGTGTTAATAGTTTATTTGGATGGTTGACAGAAGTATGGCTCCAAAGATGGCCCACTGTGAATGGCTTAGAGATACTTGATATTCCATGCTTTACTATTGATGAAGGGATTCAGAAGCTTAGGGAAATGGGAATGTTAGAGTGGAAGTGTCATGCTAAACCTAATTCTCCACTTCGGGATGATCCTGAAAACATACCCTTCACTAAAACCTTGAGAAACATATCTGTGAGCACCAGCATCCCCAAAGAGCCCTGTCATTGCTCTTCTTTGCATGCGACCTTATAGTGGGGACTGCAGTTACTTAATTAAGAAACTTAAGGATAATGGGATTGGCTGGATCTCAGTGGTACAGGTCAAGTGGCGGCACTTACCTACCAAAGGCAGGGTCCCTGTTCTTACCTTAATGGACAGCAGAAGCAGAACAATGATGAGAATAATCTGATTAAGAAACTTAAGGATAATGGGATTGGCTGGATCTCAGTGGTACAGGTCAAGTGGCGGCACTTACCTACCAAAGGCAGCGTCCCTGTTCTTACCTTAATGAACAGCAGAAGCAGAACAATGATGAGAATAATCTGGCACATGCAAACCTACGGTGTTGGCTGGTTAGCCACAGCATTTCCAAAAGTGAAACAGGTGGGAAGCCTACACAATTTTTACTAGATTTATATATTCCAAAAACAAATAATGGCAAAAAACAGAGACCTACTTCAAATCGCGGTAATAGGTAATCATGGCCCCTAAACCAATTTCCAGATCTGAGCCAGTTTAAAATTCCAGAATTTGTTGAATAGGAAGGCCAGGTCTACTTGGGGAAGGATCTAATGCCTCAAAATTCGTACAGTCAGCCTTTCTCTATCCTTCCCCAGACAGAACTAGGGCCTTTTGCCTGAGTGACTGTACATTGGGTAAAGAGGAATGATCAGACATTTTGGGGATTACTAGACACTGGTTCTGAACTGACAATGATTTCAGGGGCTCCAAAACATCGTACTGACCCTCCACTAAAAGTAGAGGCCTATGGAGGTCAGGTGATCAGTTGACTTTTAGCAAATGTCTGACTCATAGTGGGTCCAACACCACCTACAGTCCATGCTATAGTCATTTTACCTGTTCTGGAATGTATAACTGGGATATATATATATATATATATATATATATATATATATATATATATATATATATATATATATATATATACTCAGTACTCGGCAGAGAGCTCACATTCATTCTCTAGCCTATCATTGAGGGCTGTTGTGGTTTGAAAGGCCAAATCAAGCCATTAAAGTTTTCATTGCCTGGTAAAATAGTGAACCAAAAGTGGTATCATTTTCTTGTAGAAATTGCAGAGGTTAGTACTACCTTCAAGGACTTGAAGGATGCAGGGGTGGTGGTTCCCATATCTCCATTTAATTATCCCATTTGGCTTGTGCAGAAGATAGGTGGGTTTTGGAGAATGACAGTAGATTGCCATAAACTGAATCGAGTGGTGACTGTAATTGTGTTTGTGGTGCCAGATGTGGTTTCCTTGATTAAGCAGATTAACACATCTGGTATAGGTATGCAACTGTTGATTTGGCAAATGCGTCCTCTGCATACCTATCCAGCAGGACCATCAGAAACAAATTGCTGTTGGAAAGGCCAGAAATACACCTTCACTGTCTTGCCATAGGGATAGACAGTGTCACATGTCTATCCCTGTGTCACAGGGATAGCCCTGTGTCACATCTTAGTTCATAAGGATCTCTATCACCTGTCTCTTTCTCAAGATTTCACACTGGTCTGTTAACCTTGATGATGTTATGCTGATTGACCCTAGTTAGAGAAGGAGGAAACCCCATTGGATTTGTTAGTACAGCATTTGAGAGCCAGAATTTGGGAAATAAGTCCCACAAAAATCCAAGGTCCTTTCACCTGATTGAAGTTGCTAGGGGTCCAGTGGTGTAGCACATGTAGAAATATTCCTTCTAAGGTAAAAGATAATTTGTTGCATCTTGCTTTCTCTACAAATAAAATGTAGGAACAGTGCCTAGTGTGCTGATTCAGATCTTGGAGACAACATATTCCTCACTTATTCCTCACTAGGTATCTTATGCCAGCCCATTTACTGAGTGACTCAAAAATCTAAATTTGAGAGGGACCCAGGACAAGAAAAATCTCTGCTGTTCAGGCTTCTCTGCCCCTGGAATCATATTATTGAGCATCCAGTAGTATTTGAAGTGTCAGTGGTAGATAGAGATGCTGTTTGGAGTCTCTGAAAGGACCCCATAGGAGTACTACAGCAGAGGCCTTTAGGATTTTGAAGCAAGACTCTGCCATCATCTGCAGACAACTACTGTCCTTTTGAGAAAAAGCTCATGTTCTTCTTGAGACTTGAGTTGACTATCATGGCCTGAGTATTATCTGATCAACCAAGTCATAAGGTTGGACATGCACAGAAATAGCCTATCATTAAACGGAAGTGGTATATTCATGACGTAGCCAGGGTAGGTCTAGAGGGTACAAGTAAATTACATGAGGAAGTTGCCCAGATACCTATGTCTTCTACCTCTGCTATATTGCCTTCTATTTCCCAGTATGCACCTATGGCATTGTGGGATATACCATGTAATCAGCTGTCAGAGGCACATGATGTGCAGGTGCCACCCACAAGTGGACAGCTGCAACATTAAAACCCCTTTCCGGGAAATCACAGTGGGTGAAACTGCAGGCAATGCACTTGTTAGTACATTTTGTCTGGAAGAAGAAATGGCCCAATGTGTGGCTATATACTGACCCATGGGCTAAAACCAGTGGTCTGGTCAGATATTCAGGAACTGGGAAAGAGCATGATTGGAAAATTGGTGACAAAGGTATTTGTAGAAGAGGTATGTGGATAGACTTCTCCATATGAGTGAAGAATGTAAAAAAAAAAAAAATTGTTTCCTATGTAAATGCTCACCAAAAGTTTACATCAGCAGAAGCGAACTAATAATCGAGTATATAAGATGACCCATTCTGAGGATAGTGGCCAACCTCCTTCTTTAGTGACCTCTGTCCTTGAATTTAGGCCCATGAAGAGTGGCCATGGTGGCAGGGATGGAGGTTACACATGGGCTCAGCAACATGGACTCCCATTCAACAAGGCTTATCTGGCCACTGCTACATTTGAATGCCAAATATGCCAACAACAGAGACCAACCCTGAATCCCCAACATAACATGATTGCCCTGAATAATCTTGCAACCTGGTAGCAGGTTGATTATATTGGACCACTTCCATCATGTAAAGGACTGTGCTTTACCCTCACTGGTATAGACATGTATTCTGGATACAGATTTGCTTTTGCTACATGGAACACTTCTACAAAAACGACTACCTGTGGACTTACAGAATGCCTTATCTACTGCAATAGAATTCCACACAGCATTACCTCTGATCAAGGAACACAATTTAGATCCAAAGTAAAGTAGTGGTTTCATGCTCATGGAATTCACTGGACTTATCATATTACTTACAATCCAGAAGCAGCTGGATTGATTGAAAGGTTAAATGGGCTTTTGAAGACACTATTACAATGCCAGCTAGGTTGCAATAGTTTGCAAAGCTGAGCTAAGGTATTTCAATAGGCTGTGTATCGTTTAAATCAGTGTCCCCTGTATAACAGTATGTCTCCAATAGTCAGGATTCTTGGATCCAGGAATCAAAGAGTGGGAGTAAGGATGATATCACTCACCATTACCACAAATGATCCACTAGCAAGATTTTTGCATTTTTGTCCCCACAAATCTTACATTATACTGAACCAGAAGTCCTAGTTTCAGAGGAAGGAAGGCTTGTACTATGAAGTACAATAATACTACTGAACTAGAAGTTAAATTTTCCTCTGGTCACTTTGGTGTCCTCATGCCTCTAAGGAAACAAGCTATAAAGAGAGTCACAGTGTTGCTAAGGGTGATTAATCCAGACTTTCCAGGGGAAACTGGATTACTACTCCACAATGGAGGAAAGGATGAAAATACATAGAGTGCAAAGTACCTCTTAGTATTAACATGCACCTTTATTAAAGTAAATGGGAAACTACAACAAAGACAGGCACAATGACAAATAGTACAGAGCCTTCAAAACTGAAAGTATGGGTCACTCCTCCAGGTAAATAACTAATACCTGCTGAAGTGCTTGCTGAAGGTCAAGGGAGTACAGAAGGGTGGTAGAAGAAGGTAGTTCTAACTATTAGCTATGGCCCTGTAAGCAGCTACAGTCAAGAAGATTATAACTGTATTCTTTCACAGAACTATATGGTTCTGTTATAATAGTTGTAGATTTAATACCAGTTTATTTTTTCAGTAAGAAATAAGAACATTGCTTTATTTTTAAGTTGTTTGCATTAAAAATAAAAGTTTGAAAATAAGAAGTAAATAAAATTCAACTTATGTTCTCTTGAAAAAATTCATTACACATAGAAGAGATAGCTGTTTCTCTATACCTGCTCTTCATAGATTTTCTGCACATGAACATATTTTAGTCTGACTCTAGCAAACTGCATAGTAACCAGTGAAAGTCCCTGAAAGCACAAAACCCTCAATAGCATTTCCACATGTACCACCAATTCCTAGAGCTGCTCTGAGCATCTGGAAGCAATACCAAAGAAGTCCTCAATCCAAGATGCACCAATGGAATGACTATGGTCTTTCCACTTTAGGCTCAAGGTACAGCTGAGCTTCACATCACTGGACTTACAACTGCTCCACTCTACAGCCTTTCATGTACTTTATGCTAACAATGTATTTATAACATTTAGTACCAGTTCTTTTTTTTAATACCAAATCTTAAAAATCAGTAAACCTGTATTAATGTTGTTATTAAAAAAAAAAAAATCCTACCTTGTACTTTGGCAAGGGAATTAGTGCATTGGCATTTGTGTGCAGGATAGTTATGTTAGTCACAATTATATACATATCTTTGTGTACAGAGATACGTGTGGTTGCCAAGTTGACAAGGGTGGATTGTAGTGGTGAATTGACTGTGTCAACTTGAAAAGTTAAGAGCTTAATTAAATTGGCTGAGCAATTCTACACCCTACGGTGTGGAGGCTCCACCCTCAAGTGACTCATCACTTAAGGGAAAATTTGGAGGAACAAAGGCCTCCTTCTTCCTCAGAGGAGCTCCAGTCTTCCTCATCAGCTTGGACATCATCTCCTGACTCCCAACTTCTGGAACAGACTCTTAGTGCTTGCCTTGAATCCTTCAGCCTTCTGGTGTAGACTCGTCAGTCTTCCTATGCAGACCCATTGGCATCCTTATACAGACTTTCACAGAACACTGCAGTGAGCTCCAGACCTTGGATTAAATCCTTCAGTCTCCCGTGTGCAAACGCCCTCTGCATGCTTCCTCATCTTACTCTGTGGCTGACAGGCATAAACCAATCTTGTAATTCCTTATACATTTGTACATTTTGTGTTATACATATACCTCTATAAAACCCGGACTGATACAGACATAAGGAAGGTGGTTAAGGAAATTGTCATGTCAGACCAAATATGTGACAAGCTTTACAAAGCAATTATAGATATTGAAGAGAGAAAATAACTTGACCTAACTAGCAGGTAATTCAGAAAGTTTTTTGTTTTGTTAGTATGAATGCTGAATTAGAAAGGCAGGAGAAAAAGTCAGATATAATTATTGTGAAGTTATTACCAAGGCCAAAATAAGAGATAGTAAGGACTCAGACTATAATTATATAAGAGAAAATAGAAATCAGAGCAACAACATTAGAACTGATTATTAGATGTAAGAAATTGATTGATTGATTATTGATTGATTTGACACATCATTTTTCAAATACCATGCACCCAGCACTTCATTTAACTGTAAGTACTCAGGAATGAACGAAATAAACATCCACACCAAGAGTGTAAGGAAAGATAATTTGTTCAAACATCTCTAAGAGACACTAAATACCATATCAAGAAAGTAGAGTGTGCTAAGGAAATATATATTCACAGCACACAACTGATGTGCAAGGCTATGAGATGGTGATGTTTAGTCTGAAACCTAAAATAAATTGGACATGAGTCAGGTGGAGTCATTTAAAGAGTATTTTTGACAGAAGGAATAGCATTTTGGTAGAAGCATTGCTATAGTAAAAAATACTTTAAAGCTTAGGGTAAGGTAGTGGGGAAGAAAATGGAAGAAATGTATTCAAGTAGCTTGGCTTGTCAGAAATGAGTTTATATGAAGATCAAGGAGAAGTGAACTAGATTTTTTTTAATATTTTGTGCTATAAATTACATAAAATGAAAAGTGCAGGTTTTGAATATACACTTTAAAAGAACTAAAATGGTGAAAAATGATGCTTGTAGTCACAACCTCAAGGAAGATATAGCAGTCTTAACACTCTATACATGCATGCCTTCTTCAAGTTAATCGCTGAAGGAATCCACTGCTCTTACTTGTGCCGCCACAGATTATGTTTGTCTGCTCTAGAGTTTTGTTTTTTGAGGGTGTTTGTCTGTTTGTTTTGTCTTTTTGAGACAGGGTTTCACTGTACAGTCTAGGTTCACTTGCCATGATCTTCCTGTCTCAGCCTCCAAAGTTCTGGGATTACAGATTATTAGCCACCTCACCAATAAATTCTCATCTTCTACAAATAGAAATGCCCAGTATTTTCTACCTAGCTTCTTTCATTCAATACAATATTTCTGAGAATTAAAACTTGTTAGTTCTACCACCAGTTTGTTGCCTTTTGTTGATGAGTAGCACAAGTGCTTTTTGACTTACAATGAGATTACCTGCTGACAGTGGAGATACTGAAAGTCATCAATGCCCTTACTATGATTTACCTACTGAGTACCACAGTTTAGCAAAACACAGAGTTAAGCATGGGGTTTTTATCCTCAGGACTATGTGGTGGACTGGGAACTGTGGCTCACTGCAGCAGACAGCATTCAAAGCCTAGAAAAAAGAGAAAAATTCAATGCCTGAGCTTTACTTTCTAGGGCCTATCACTTTCACATCATCATATAAAGCTGTAAAGTTGAAAATTGTTGATAAGTTATGGGGTAAGCCTAGGTCTACCTGAATTTTATTGTATTATTATGTTATCTAAGTATTTATGCATCTTCTGATGAACATTTGGGTTTCTCAGTGGTGCCCCAAATTTCCTGATCAAGGTGATTATCAGACCACAGAGGAAAGTGATTGATGATGTACAATGAGCATAAGGAGAGTAATCTAGAGAGCAAAGTTCTCTCAGACTTTCACAGAGCGCCAAGCAGTGGCCATGACTCTTCCAGATGCCTGACACTGACAAAAGATCTACCAGGTACTGTACATGCTTACAGTGTAAATCCTGAGGGGGTTTGACTGACCTTTTCAGATACAAAAGATACATTTTTTTAATTATAAAGGTCTTGCTTTAATTTGGTCTTAACCATCCAATAGAAAACTGTAACCATGAGGTATAAAAAGTAAAGCTATATTTAATATTCTGAGCTGTAAAACGCTCAAATCAGAGGCCAGGGAAATGGCTTAGTGGAATAAGCTCTTTCCTGGTTCTGCAAAAAAAAAAAAAAAGACAAAAAATCTCATGTCAACAACTTCGGACATTTGCCAGTTCTGCTGATAACCTACTACTATTATGGACTATTGGACTATATTGAGTTATTTTGCTGAATTCAAGTACCTACAATATTTAGACTGGCTTCAAGCATGTAAAGGTCCTTTAAAGACTTCTTCAAACTCAGCTAACTGTAGTGAACACTCATCTCTGAAAAAAACAAAACAGAAAACGGGGATATGTTGGGAGCCACAAACCTAGGAAATATACATAGGTAGGACTTGGCGCAGTGCCTAAGCAAACAAGCTACCTCACTTCTGAAATGACCATCCTGTCTGATAAAGGTCAGCTGTTAGCTGCTAGGCAAACTAGTGTCATGCATTACTAACTTCAAGAAAGTGTGAAAGAGGACAGTTTTGTTGTGGAAAAAGGGAAGGAAAAATACATATATATGTATATACAACATATTTAAGATAGATATGCAGCTACTTTCTATTAGTTCACTGAGAATAAAAGTTCATACTAATATTGTTTAAACAAGATATCATGTCTGCATCTTGTTCTCTGAATAAAAACTCTGAAGTGAACACTATTGTAAAACTTTTTCATGGCTATTTCATCTTCTTTCCTCATCAAAATGAATAAAAATTTAAAAATAAATTTAAAAAGAATATTTGGGTTTCTTATTCTTAAACAAATCTTTTTGTGAACCTATATTTCTCTTTTTCTAAAATAACTCCATCATAAATTAGGTGTATTTTTTTTTTTGCCAGTGTAGACTCTAGGTGTATTTTTAACGTTATAAAAAATGCCAAATTGTTTCAATGAGGTTGTGTCATTTTTATTCTCTCACCAAGAATTTGTAGGAGTACCATCATTTTATATCCCTTGAACATTTTAGTAATTAAGATCTTTAAAGTTTTAGCTCATCTTTCTTTGATGACTAATAAATGCAAACGTAATTTCATGAAACTTAGTTGTTCATATATTTGTATTGTGCTTTTGCAGAAGACTTTGGAATTTATGAGAGAATGAGAGAGTTTACATGCACAAAACCAAAAATTAGGTGTGAAGAAATTGCAAGTATGGACGAAAATATAACTTCCTAGTGAAAACTACGTATAGAAACTTGTAACTTCTATTAGAAGTATTACAGTATTCTAATAAGAATATTGACATTTTTATATCTTCCTTCCTTCCTTCTCTCTCTCTCTCTGTTTCTTCTCTCTTTCTTTCTTTCTTTGTAACTGGTATTGAATTCAGGACTTTGTGCTTTCCAGGCAGGCACTTATTCCACTGAGGGATGAGTCCCTGGTTCCTCATTTTTATTTTTCTAATCTTGTTAGGGATTCAGAAATATTTTGCTTTTAAAATTGGTAATATAACTTTAAGAACATTTAGAAAATTTCGGAAGTATAATTATCTACAAAAGACAATTTCTAGTATAGATTATTTTTTTATGAGCAGAATAGATTTATTGAGAGAAACAAAGCTCCTGTCCGAGGGAGGGACAGGAGGGGGGCCCAAGTGGGCAGTTCCCCAAGTATTATAGCTTATTTTGAACTTTCATAAGATTGTGTCTTTTTCATAAGGAAACATTTGTCTTGAATTTAACAAATATCACTTGATCACTTGAATTCAAAGTAACACATATAATTTATCAGATATAAATTAAATCAAATGACCTTTGTATGACACAAAGTTTGTTGTTAAACATAAAATATGAATATAAAACCTATATTTAGTAAAACTATATAAAATATATTATTTACCAAACATATTTGGTAGGGGGATTTACATTACTGTAAAAGTAAAAGAATTTAACTGCTTGTCTATAAAGTTCATAACACATATTTTCCCATTTTAAAACTGTTCTCTAATGAACACTTCAAATGAATAGTGGATATTATAGAAAAACTTATATAAGATGTTGACTGTTTAAATTCTACATATGGATTTCATGACAATGCACTTTTATGTAATATTATCCACAAATGTTAATAGTAAGCAAAACAGAAGGGAAGGATTTGGTTCAGTTAGGTTTTACTTTTTCTGACACAGTGACTTGCTTGGGCTACTCACCCTCAGCTTCACTATATAATCACCACTCAAGTATAAGAATGGTGTCATTTGCCGCCTTTTGCAATGGACCACAACACAGCAAGGTTTCATCAGGACAAAGTTCAGCTGCTCCTCATCCCATCCTTCTGTTGGAAAGATTAAATCAAATGAATGAAGAAGAGAATTTTAGGCTGTATTTTAGGATTGTTAAAGGTTTTTATGTTTCTGACAGTTTGGCTTCCTTTTGTCATTTTCTCACTTAAATGTTGTAAACTCTGAAAGTGCTAAGCTAAGATTCTTTATGTAGTGTTACACATGCCATAAGACAATATTATTTTACCATGTCAAAGTTGTTTGCACCATTTGGAGCACATCTATCATCAAAACTCAATTAAATGGAGTCTTTCTATCTCCAACTAAAACAAACTGTTTACTTAGATTTGCTGAGTGTTTATTTCGCAAGAGGTGGGAGACCCAAATAGCACAGTAACATAGGTGTCTGGGGATATAGCAGAGGTCAAAAAATTTAACCCGAAGAAAAAGGCCTGCTTTGGGAGTTGCAATAAGAAACTTTCTTTTTCTTTTGCCAAGTAAATGGCAGCATTATAATGTTATTCATACCTCACTGGTGTCCTGACAATTCCTCCATTCACACTGAAAAGGGATATATTCTCTTTGTTGCAAAGTATTAAATTTGTCCCTTGAGATTAGTGTGTAGGCAGTTTTAAAGGATGAAACGGGATTAGATAAGATTTCTTTACTGAGAAAAAGTGCTGAAACCGTGCAGCAGAAAATCCTCTTGCATTAGATGCGATGAAAAACATCCTTTGTTTTAACACTTAAGTCACAAGTCAAATTTATCATATTATTAGTTGACAAAATGTTTCTTTGTGGAGTTTTCTGAAAGGTAGGCAAGTTACAAACAGAAAAGAAATCACAATTACTGCAATTGTATTAGAAATTTTGTACCTTTATATCCACATAAGGGATTTCTAATATAAACACGTTTTAAGTGATAGTATAAGAGATTATAATTGTCATTAACTGTTTACTGATTCAAAATGCTTTTGACTTTTTAATGCTATTTAAGAAAGGTAAAGACAGTATTATGGATTGTTGACTTTACATAACATTTGCTAGGTTTTAAAGTATCAAAATTATGCTAAGGACAGTTGTAGACAAAGTATTTTGGTTTTTCATTTGACCTTCATTATGGGTTTTTGCTTAATTTTCTATACTGTAGGACAACATGAACGACCATTATCAATTGTTTAAGTGAAATAGCAAGATGTTTTCTCTTTACGTTTTTATTTTTAATGGTACATATCTGCAATACATAATAATTATATTTCTTGTGGAAAGTTAGTACATGTACATGACCCATCTTTAGAAAGAAAAATATCTATGATAATTCAGTTTCTATAGTTAAATAAATTTGATGCATGAACCTTTCTTAATTACTGTGGAGTAGCATAGTATATTATTTATGATATTTTTCTATTTTACTCTACTGCAGAGAGTGGGTAAGTCTTTTTTAGTAGTTCCTTGCTTTATAACTATACATGCCTGTATGACATGCTGCCAAGACGGGGTGAGTCTTTTTTAGGATATAGCAGTTTCTTGCTCTACACCTTTGCATCATTGTATAATATGTGCTTTTGATGAATATGACTAAATGCAAGAGAAATTTTCTCTTTTACAAAGGGAAGATTTGCAGTAGAACAACCAATTTTTGTTGTAGAATAAAAGAAAATTGTGCATACTGAACATTGTACATTTTCTATGTGTACAGATTGTTTTAAGCTTAAAAGAAAAAAATTGAAATTGTAAGAATTCTGCTAATGACCAATTCCTCTGGGTCTATGTTTTAAAATAATTTTACTGAGAAACAAATGGCAATGAGACAGTTTCAAAACCAATTAGTAGGACAATTTCAATAATTGATACATTGCATGTTGTTCTCTTAGTGGTTATTCATTGTACAAGATGCAGAAATGATATCCTGCCCACAAACACTATTAGAACAAAACTTTCTATTCATTGAATTAAGAGAATGTAGATGAATATCTATCTTAACGGTTTTGAATATACAAATTTAAAATGGTCATTCATTTATATCCTGTTTTGTTTAGTTTTGTCAGAGAAGGGTATTCCATTGTCATTTAAATATTGTAGGAATGTGAATTCAGCAAAATATTCCAATATAGTCCAGTAGTCCATAATAGTAGTGGGTTATCTGTAAGACTGGCAGTGTCAGAAGTTGTTGACTTGAGCCTTTTACAGTTCAGCATATTAATATGGCTTTACTTTTTATACCTCATTTTTATACTTTTCTGCTGTCCCAAATTTTCTGATCAGGACATAAGAGAACCTGCACTGTAACATCATGCAACTCAGTTGTGTCCCAAATTTTCTGACCAAGGAGATTATGGGGCCAAAGAGGAAAGTGATCATGATGTAGATTGTACCTAAGGAGAATCACATGGAAAGAAATCATTCTCTCAGGCTTTCACAGAGAGCAAATTGGTCAAGCAATGGCTGTGTCTCATCCACATGGCTCACACTGACAAAGGATCTACAGAGTGACATACAGGGTTATAGGGTAAGTCCTGAGGGGATTTGACTGATCTTGTCAGATACAGAAGTTGCATTTCTTATTGCATAGTTCTTGCTTTACCTTGCTCCTCTCGGTCTTCTCATCTGAAAGCCAGGAACCCTTCTGCATGTACTTCCCTCTGTCACATTGCAGCTAGGTTATTAGCCTTCCCATGGCACAATTTTGCTGGCTCATCCCCTGCACTCAGACTGTCTCTGATTCCCATTGTCTCTAGAGAAAAGAGTCCACTCTTGGACTTGGTGTTCAAAGGGCCCCACACACTACTCTAAGCCTCCAACCAGCACTGCTCCAGGTGAAGGGCACCTCAGGCTTGTTATCAGCCCTCACCTGGACTCAGGCATCCTTAGCAAGTGCCCTCATGTTTCATTACACTTTGCAATTTTTCTTTGTATCATTCATTATTTACTTGGTTCATAGTCTTTCAGTTTTTGTCTTGTCTGTTTCGTGCTTCACCAGCTAGTACCTTAAGCAGAAAATACTTGCTGGTCTACGATGGCATTCTGCTCTAATGAGCTTTATTTTCATGGGAATTTTTAAGTCATTTTAAGGATAACTTGTTATTTTGTAACCAATAAATTATAATGACTGCAGGTTTTTTACCAGTTTAATGGTTCTGCAATATTTTAGTGTTTTTCCTGATTTATATTTATTCCTAATTCTAAGCAGAAGTGACACAAATTAATATTTAGCAAATATGATTGACATATTTTAATTGTGCATTATTTATCTCAAAAAAAGGGTGTTTGCAAACACTCAGGTGCTGAGTGTTTTTTTTTTATTTTTTTTGTATTTTATTTTTTTGGTTTTTTTTTAGTTTTCATCCTGATATTTGAGGTCATTACAGTAGATTCCTGAGAGTTGATGGTATTGCAAGTTAGAAATTAAACTTCAATCAGTTTCTTACATTTTTATTAATATGTGACACTTTTATTCTTTCAGTTTTATAAAACTGGAGTACAAAATCTTAAGTCTGAGCTATCTCTTTTAATTTTTTCTTTTCTTTTTTAATTTTAATACAGGGCCTCACTAAGTTGCCCAGGCAGAAACTCGAATTTATAATCCTCCTGCCTTGGCTTTCCAAAGTACAGACGTAAGTATATGATGACAGCCCTACATCCCTTTTAAGTTGGTTTACTTTCAAATAACAATTTAAAGACTGGTCATGGTGGTGTGTGCCTGTAATCCCAGCTCTTGGGAGGCTGTAAACAGGCAGATCACTACTAGTCTGATCTAGTAATGAGACCCTTAACACCTTGTAGGCCCTTCCCTAAAATACAAAAAAAAAAAAAAAATGTAGATAATATTCTCTATTGAGGTTGAACATGTTTTGTAAAAATGACTGAAGCAATTTTTCAGGCAAAGCAAACTATAAATAAAGGAGAAAATGAATAAATATATTCATGACATAAAAATGAGAAAGGAAACATTTAACTACATTAATACAATTCTTCACTATTTTTATTTTTATCCATGCTCACCGTCCAGCAGTCACTACGGCAAGAATGTAGGTATGGTTGTAGAAGGTGGAGTTGTTTTATTTTCATTGTGCTACTTGAAGCCATTTTGAAGAGTTTAGGGGATGTAAGAGGTGAGGTTTCAGATGCTTATCCCTTTCAGAAGTTGCCTGTACTCGAGAGTCTCCACCCAGTTCTCCACATGAAAAGAAAATTCTGTTAAAGTATTGTGACCAGACATCTGCTTGCCATTTCAGGGTCTCAGCAAACAAATGCCCAATGAATTCTACCTCACTCATGGGCAATAAGCCATCATAGGGCTTCTGCACTAAAGAAACTTGTGCCTAGAAACCTGTTTCCACCTCAGCAGAAATGTGCATGGTAATAAAGGCTATTGGATTCATTTCTGTCTGATCTTTTTCTCTCAGAATATACATGAAATCCTTTCACTAAGTCAGATGAATGGTTAGATGTTTATCATTTATGTTTTATATAGTTTAGCACAGATTTGTTTTCCTGAATGACTTTTTTTTTATCAGATCAGTGAGGATTCCTGGAGGCATTCATCATGAAAACTGTTCTTAAAATTTAATTTGATGCATTGAGTTAGGGGTGCAGCAGCATATTTGAAAACAACAGACTAAGAATCTAATATCAAGGAGGAAAAATAATGAAGCCTCTGAATCTCCTTCCAGCATTCAGAAGACTTCAAACAGTACTTGCAGTTGATTACTGTCACCCTAACAGCTGCCATCAAGATCTTTCAATGGTGCTTCTTACATATTCCCCCAGCCTTGCTTCATCACTGAAGGGGTAGGCATTCCTGTCTTTGTTTTGAAGAATGATAAACAGAAACTCAAATCATAAATCCACATTCCCATGAAGCATAAGGGGAAGAATTGAGGTTGGAATCAAGCTATCTTTTATAGAAACCCAAGTTTCTTATCATTATGATACTTAAAATGACTAGTTGTAATATTATTTTAAAGAATACCTGAGATCTATTGCAAATTTTCCAAGCATTATCCAATATACTACATTTGATATTTTATGCAATGCCTATACTATGTGATGGCAGATATTAAGTGATACACTTAAGATATTTACCATGAGAATAAGAAATTTTAGAAAAGGTATTTTAAAGATTCCCTATTTCTTTTTTTTTCTTTTCTTAAAAATAAAAAATTAAAAAAAAATTAGAAATGATACCAAATTTGACTAAAGAAAAATCATAGGAGTTCAACAATGGTTCTTATATTGCATATTGATGTCTTCAAATTAGTTGTTCAAATTACAAGAGAAAGGCATGCAAAATTGGCCAAAACTTATTTTAAAAAATTAAAAGGAGAGAGAAAAAATGAACCATTGACTGATTATTTAAACAGGTGAGCAGAAATCAGAAGTATAGTTATCCAAGCTATTGTATATGTGTGTGTGTGTGTGTGTGTGTGTCTGTTTCCATTCCTCCTTGCTTTCTTTTCTCCTTTCCTTCTTCCCGCTGCTTGTCCCAGTTTTTCCTTCTCTTTGAACGTTTTCTTTCCCTTTCACATTATCTATTGTACCTTCATATTTTATTTGCTCATTCTGGCTTTCACACTAGTGGGACAACATGATGTTTCAGATTCCCTGTTTCTGAAGAAGTCAAAGCAAGTGATCAGCCTCAGAGAACGGTGTAAGCCACTCCTCCACACTCCTCCGCTTCCTCTCCTTTGTTCAGTGGATTCCTTGCTGTCATCACTCACATTAGTCAGGAAAGAGTAAGCAATGTGCTATAACAAATGCATCCAGATTTCAGTGTTGTACAGCAGCACACTATTTCTCACTCACACATTCTGTGCTTGGCAGTTGTGATGGTATTTAAGTGTGCATTTTAGGAGCCCCATGACAGGACAGACACCTTCCTGACCTCATTTCTTAGCTAAGGAATAAAATAGACCAAGACATGCTGGCTTTTAAACTTCTACCTAGAGATTATATGGCCCCTCTTGTTTTTGTATTTTTGGTGGGTGTTTGGTATTTGGCTTTGTTTTCTGAGAGAGTGATCTCATTATGTAGTTCAGGCTGGCCTCAAACTTACATGTAACCCAAGCTGGCTTGGAGCCTACCAGGATTCTCTTGACTCGGCCTCACCAGTGTCAGAATTATGAGCACACACCACTGTGCTTGGCAATGTGGCCATTCTTAAATACAACTGAGTGGAGATATATAAATAAACCTCTTGTGCTGGTGGACATCAGAAGGTGTAGCACAGCACGGCCAGGAGGTGCAGTCACTGATGAGGTGATAGAACAGTGTTTTCTTGAGATTTGTCTTCTTTGAAAGCATCTTGGATTACCAGAGAAAGTTGTAGAAGACAGTCAAGCAGCTTTTGAGAGTAAAGAAAGAAATTAATAAACTAATATGACATTCACCCCACTGATAGGAAGTCCACTGCTTTTACTATAGGAACTATGGCTTGGTGAAGGACTGAATTATAATTATAATTATATTAATTAAGAAAATAGAAATGGTCATGTACTGATGATAACTGGTATATCTGAAACTCCTTAAATATTTTCTTAAAGTTTTTTTTTCCTGGTAATGGGCATCGAACTCATGACCTGACACAGCCAGGTAGGTGGTTTGTGCCACTGAGTTATCTCCCTGGCAATATTTTGAAAGCTATATCTATAAACCTTCATGCTAACTGCATTGCTTATAATAGAAAAAATGAAAACAAACTAAATATTCACTGATAGACAATCTGTTAAATGCATTACATTGTGTGTAAAGGAAACTCTGTGTAGCCATGTAATATAACTAATATTCATTTCTGATCCTTTTTTCTTTTTGACACAGAACCTTGCTATGTTGTTCAAGCTGGTCTTGAACTTGTGTTAGTTCCTCTACTTCAGCCTTCAGAGTACTGGAAATATAGGCAGGTACCACCATGCCTGGCACAATAGCTTATATTTAATGATACAAAAATGTTCAGAGTATAAAGCTCAAGGTATAGAAGAGTATTATTTTATGATCTTTCTTTTATAATATGAATATATTTTATATAAAATGTATACATTATAAAAATGACCAGTATGTTTTTTCCCAGTATGTTTAAAGGTAATTTTGAGTAATAATTTTTAGAAGTTTGATTGTTTTGCATGCTAGAAAGGAAACAGGAATTTGTTGGCAATTTCCAAATGTTATATCTTGAAGGCTTGCATTTTAAAATGAAGTAATAAAGGTCTTAATTAAAATAATAAATTACTGGGCCAGAAATATAGCTCAGTGGCATAAGTACCTGCCTGGCAAATGCAAGGTACTGAGTTCAATCCCTGGTACTACAAAAAAAAAATTAAAGGGCATTATGAATAGCCTATATAATTGAAGAAACACTAAATAAAACTGTTCTCTATCATAAAGAAAACAATTTAATTCAATCGCTTAATCTGAACTGTCAGATCATCCACGAGAACTTTAATAGTCTGTCTGCTTTGTCCACTTTCAATTCCATATATATATATATATATATATATATATATATATATATATAATTACTATATTTTGATAAAAGCAACAGAGAATTTAAGCTTCTGTCCATGTCAATATGGCTTGACAAAAATGGACTCGGTACACACAGTTACCAGAATATTTTTAAATTGAGAGAGAATTTCTGGAACATTATAACTTTCTCAGAAATTGGTGCTGATATTTATTTGGCTTGTTGTAGGCTCGACCTGTACCTACATGGCCACAGAAGAGCCACTTTCAGGGCAACACTGGTGATGCCACCACCTAAATTTTCCAAAGCTACTGAATTGTATAGATAACCCCTCTATATAATGCTCAGAGACCCATAAATTGCTCTCATACTTCCTTAGGCCTTTTACCTTGGCCTTTATTGATTTTCCTGAACAGTCAAAATATTCTCAATAATTTGGATAGCTTTCATAAATATGCTTCAAAATTCTGTCATCTTAGGGGATGGAGCTTAAATTATGTTCCTTAATTCTCTAGTGTAATTAATATTTACTAACTGAATGTTGTCAGAGAAATTCATAGTTCATATTTCACTGCAAAACTATCTCCATATATATTTATACATATATATACAAGAACATATATCATATATGTGTATGTAAAATGGAAAATTGAATTAATAGAAAACTGTGAGACACTTTTTAAGGTTTAGCTATTATTTCACTATAGTTACTTTATCCTGTTTAGACTACAAAACATCTTTAGAAACTTGTCTTAAAAGTGGATAAAAACTATTTGCAATTATCATATCAATTGTTTATGTCGATGCTGCCAAAGTATTTAAGGGTGCTTGAGAACAGTTTACTTCTTCAATATATTTATTTTACAGTTTTATTTACATTTACCAGCCTGGTAAAACCTTTCATCATAGATCTGTGAAAGACACTTACCCTCACGTAATTGAAAAAATACAAGCAAAGTTGCTATTTTGCATTACACAGACAAAAATTTCAATTGCCTTTCAGGATCTGAACATTAAAATTGAAACCAATTTAAGATGTATTGCTTACATACAGAAAAAAATATCTTTTTCTATTCATTGGTACAATACTTGCAAGGAATAAAAATATAGCTATATTCTATAGACATAGATATATAGAGTTACATATATAGCTATATACTGTTCTCTATGTATAGTCATAAGTATATGTAAATATGTGTATGAATATATGCATGCACATATAAATCTGGATATATAGAGTTATACTATACATAGATATGTTCCTTTTCTAGTTCAATATTAAATAACTCACCACAGTCTCTCCATGGAAAGGTTTACATTGTAAAAGGTTGGTACATTGTTTGGAAGCTAAGTAAAACAAAGTGCATATAGTGCTCCAGAAAACTCTGAGGGTAGTAGAGGCAGACCTTGCAGCGCTATTGCCCTTGTGCGTATGCCATGGAGGGAATGAGCTTTGAAATTCTGTCTGTAGCTTTGACAGTACTCAGGAAGATGACTCCTTGCTAGAGTACATATTTATAAAATATCAAAAAATTTGTTGCAGAATCACAGGTTGACAACTTTATTTGTAGATTGAAGATAGAACCAGCAGGGGCTCTTCCTCCATGCAACACTATATTCTAAGCTCCCGAGCCCACAGTGTCTGTCTCTCACATAGTGATGCAAAGAGCATGTGCTGCCACATTACTTGGTAAAATTTACTAAAATATACAAAACAAAGCGAGTGCTTAGAATAGCCCGGAGTGTCATGCATCCGCGTTTTGACAGAAAGCTATTCAGGTAGGCCCCAATTTCTGACGACAGGTACAAAAGACCTTACAATTTTGGTGGTGACTAATTAAAGTGGTTCTTCGATCCTGTAGGTTAACTCCGAGCTTTGCTTTAGCTTCTATTTTGGTTGCAAAGTATGTCAGTTATAAGTGTACTAAACTTATATGTGTTTGCTAACTTGGTTCGGTGGATGATGTTGCCTAGAATGATCACTTTGAATTGAAATATGCTTAACTACACTTCAAGTTTTAAAACAGCAGTGTTTTTTAGGCAAGGTGAACACATGATAGCAGTCATTCCATAGTTGTAAATTTCGTAAGTTAATAGTTACATGTTAAAAACAGTATCATGTGCAAGCCAAACTTTTTGTGTTTTTTTTTTTGCATTAAACATGAACTAGATTACTGTATAATTTCAACATATGACATCTCGTTTCAAAAATTATTTTCCATAGGCAGTTATTTATACTTCTAAGCATTTTAATTTCTTGAATTAAAGGACGCAATGTAGGTAAAGCTATTCCTATATTTTCAAGTTCTCTTTTGATTGGGAAGGGACAGTGCAGACCCATCTGTTTTGCAACGAAGAAAGCCTCAAACCATCTGTGTAGAACCACATGCCAGCTAAAACACAGAGATATGCACAGTTTTTTTGTTATGAAAAATTTTGCAGTATTTTTTTCAGTATTAGTGTGAATAAATTAGCAACAACTAAATTAAAGAAATCTTTAGAGAACATTTTAACTTTCTAGTGCCTACAGTAAATTATATCCATTTTGAATTTATAATAGGTACATTGTCCCCCTATGATTTTTTTTCTTACTATTCAGAATTTGATACAGAAAATTCATCACCATCTACAAAATAAATAGTATCACTGTTGGTATGTAATTCCATTTTTATGCAATTGTTTTTGATTGAGCAATTCTTTGACATTCAAATAGTGATAATTGTGGGGTTCATTTTTGTTCAGCTATAATAGTAGCACAATAATATGAATAGTTATAATTCATATACTGTATATCATATTATTTATAAAATATCTAGTGCATGAGAATGTCTTGTCATATTTTGAAAAAGTTTTAGTCTTCTCTTTTCCATGAAGTAATTCTGCTACACTATTCTTTAGATTCTACTGGAATAATTGGATATATAAATTAATTGCTGGATCATTCCCACTCAATAAGAATATTGAATAATACATAAATATTAATTGTATTTTATAATGTATGGCTTTTTGTAATTATATAAGTAATTTTGAAACAGTTCTAGGTTGGAAATATTTTAATCACCACTTAACAATAGGCTATCATCTAAACAAATTTACCGATCAGAACTGTTTCACTAAAAATCGTAAACCCACAAGCTAACCATCTCTGAAAGCATCACCAACATCACACTTTGTGATCTTCTAGCAAATCTTTTCTCATCATGCTGCTTTAGTTTGTATGTAATTACTGTTTGAGGAGTTAAAAGATAACAAATAACAGAGATGTGATAACTTTAATTCATAGTAAGTATTGAGGAAATATGTCTCTCTTTGAGGGAGACCTTGTCTATTATGTCTCATTGGTGTTGAAAATGCTTATTATCTGTTTGAAAAACATTAAAAGCTTTAAATTCAAGCAGCTCATTTTTCATTTTGTTAATTGCATAACATACTAATGTTGCACAAGGTTGTTTTTTTCAGTGGTATAATGATGCAACAATATTTACATACCAACTCTGGTTTTCCTTTAATGGTTTCTATAACAAGATCATAATTTCCTTTAGTGTAATCACTGGCAGATTTATTTGGCGTCCCATCTTCACTCTGCTCTGGCTTTGGGGGCCTGGGAGAGAGTGCATCTACTTTCTCTTCCTTTCAGTATTAAGTGTACTCTGCACATGTACACTTGCTATAGGTCCGGGTTATACTTTTGCCAGAAATCCCTGTTTTAAAATATTTTAGCATGGCAAGCAGAAATCAACTGTTTCCTCTAAATTCTGCCCAAAAGGTTAAAACATTGGTTTATCCGCTGTAATTTTACTGCACGGCAGAGATTTGAAATGTGTATTTGGAAGGACATCTCATTAACTAGTTTCAGCAGATTCATGACAGAGGTGATTTTATTTAAAAAAAGAGAGAGAGAAGATATGATGGAGTTAAAACTTTTCCATAGCATGCTATTAATTTCAAAGCTGACATTGGAAGTCATAGTTTTAACCCATATTCTTGTCATTGTGTTGGTAAACTCCTGTTTCTAGCCACCATAATAAAGAAATGCCATATATTGCTGTGGAACATGCCACACAGAAATGTAAATTCAAATACTGATTTTTAAATTTTTCCACATAGTACAATAATAATCTGGCTATTTTTCTGAGCATGCCTCAGGAGCAGATGAAAACATCACAATGTGACATTCCAAATTTCATCCCATTTGTCCTGCACTGAGAAACAAAAATCAAAAAAACAAAAATGTGATTTCAAGCTGTCTCTTAACTTGAGCTGTTTTCAGAGCAAAAAAGTACCATTAACCAACCAGCTATAGATGGTGTGACTTGTTCCTTGGGTGACATTGTATGAGATAACTTTACAAAGCTCTCATTATGTTTCACAGATAGTTTGTTAAATGTCTAGATTCTTTTCAGTCAAGTAGCTAGTGATGTGTTTTAAACCACAATAACGACAGAGTTTTGAAAAGGAAAACTCTTCACACACGGTGGATCTGGGCAAAGCTGTGATTTTCTGCTTGGATAAAGCACAGTCTTTGATTCACTTATAAGGTTAATCAATCTGAAGTAAAATGTTAAGGGACATGCATAAGAGATACACATGAAATGGGATTCTTAATGTCTCCAGGAATGTCCTCGAGTGGAGACTCCAGGTAACTTCCATCCTATCAGGAGATCTCTAATAGCTACCGTGAGTGCTGTTAATTGGCTTTTCTGTGAGATAGCCCCTTCTATGGGAAAATTACAAATATACATCAAAATCCATGACATTGTTTTGAAAAAATCCTTAACATATTACAAGCTGACATAATTACTCATTATAACCAATGGATGAAACACATTTAATATTTTATTAAATTGTTCTTGTGATAACTTAAGCTCAAAGCAGTGTTTATTTCAATTAACATGGGAAACAAAAATAAACAGTTAATGTTTCAGCATGGCACCATCATTATGATCTATAATTTAAATAATATGTAATTTATTTTCTATTTTAAAGGAACCTATTTTCTACCTCCTGTGGCCCAAAGTTGTACTGTGTATTACTCTCAGAAGAGAGGACATTTGCTTTTAGGTTTTTTTTTTTTTTCTTTTTCAACCTGCATTTAATCTGCTCAAAAAGTGTCAAACTTAACTGCGCCAGTACCTGCGCAGTCAAGACTTTCCTCCATTTGATAATGCATGTCTGCTTATTAAAGTCTTCAAGACACTCTAGACTTAGGCAAACAGTGTCCAAATGTACCATATTTAGCTTCTATCTCAAAATCTCCCGAGCTGTCAATTTAGGTGTTAAAGAGACCATTTGTAAAGCTTGGCTGGGAATTGCCATTATTGACTGGAATGTGTGTTTATCATTACATTCAATGATGAAAGTGGAACATGTAGCATATGAATAAATGTCAGCAGATGTTTCTTTTAAATGGCCTGATTTCAACCTCCTGTTGTTTGTCTTGAATACAAATATTAAAAAAGGGAAAAAAGGCAGAATTTTTTATGACATAAGTGCAAGGGTAGTTAGGATTTTTGAAAAACAACAAAAATAATGGCTAGAATATCAGACTGAGAGAGTAAAGTAGAATTAAGAGTTAGTTGGCTCTGCTTGGCTACTTTTATGGGCTTCTAAAAAGCTCTAGAAAAAGAAGAGGGTTTTTTCTTTCTTTCAGTATGTGGCGATAACAAAATTTAATCTTGTAGATTTTTGTGTTTAATGGTGTTATTAAAGTTTTTTTTTAATCACTGAATTTGATTATTGCATGAAGGACAATTAACGTGACAGGGGTCTTAAAAATCTGTATCTCTTATTTGGAGACATTGAATAATACATTCACTAGCAAATGGACAGTGTTTACTTCCAAACTCTTACTTTGAAAGAAAGACATGGAACACAGAAAGCATATTTTGCATACTATAGTGAGAAAAACACAACCTAAATTCAGTGGTATATATAAACGGAGTAGACATTTTAAGTGGAATGCCACAACTCATCCTTTGTTCATTTCTACAATTTTTGTGAACATAATATATTTAGTTAACTCCTGTGGTGCTTTGGGGGCTGTAAATATTTGGGTGTCATTTGAAGAGGTGTAAAATGACTAGAGACAAATTCTGGGTGGGCTTCGAGAGCAGGAAGTGTAACTTTAAGAATCATGCACTCATATTACCATAAATTTCCAACTTGATTGGCCTAAAATACTTCAGAGGAAATTCAAATGTAATATATCTTAAAATAAAATTGCTGAGAATTTGTCACTATTTCCACTTTATTTAAATGATAATAATTTGTACTTCAGATTGTAAGGAGCACTACAGGCTAATGCTCATGTCTGAAAGAATCAGAACTTTCAAAGACACTGAAGCCATGCAAAAAAGCATGTTCCAAGCTTCAAAAAGGGCAATGACTCAGGGCCGGCGTTCTCTCCCTGGCTTTCATTTTGGTGGCATGACTGTTCGTAGCCACTGTAAGTTGTGGGCACAGATATTGCATACACAATTAGCCATTTTCTCTTAATTTTTAGAGTGTAAATGCCTAATTGCTTGTGCAATTAAAGGAAGCACAAATTTTCTGCCTGTAAAATAGAAGGCTAGAGTTGAATGTAAATTAAAACCATTAGTGTAATTTTCTGACTTGTATATCAACAAATTATATATGTGTTTTCTATATGTGATATTTCTGCATTTTTGATCAACCAAGCTACCCTTGTAGGTGGGGGGTATGCACGTAATATTTAATGACCCCTACAATGGAGAGCACTTTGATAATCATGCTAAGCACAATGGCACATTTAGTATTAACAATTGAGACTTTAAGGTTTTTTTTAAAGAAAATAATGTACTGTGTTTGTTGGTAGGTAGAATAATGCATTATTTATTGTAATAATCTCTTTGAAAGTCAATATTAAATCTAAACCTGCTTTTTATTGGCTGGTACATTTATACACTATTCATCCTCAGAGTCAGAAATAGCAAAAACTACACACACCTGCCTGTCACTTAGACTGAAAGCACGCTTGAGCCATCGCTCTGTTCCCACCAGGCACTTTCTAAACCAAAGTCCCACCTTTCATCACGAGGTGCATTTTGCACATTCCTTCTGCTCAGCACTTCACACAGACCTCTTTCAGTGACAATTATAGATCGGAGTCTCCTCTATAAAGAGAGGCTGTTCTCTGTCAGGTTAAAGTCACCTCCATTCACGTGCCTCTCAGGCATTTCTCTTTTCTTTCTATGCAGTCCTCATTTGTTTCCTTTGCATCCAGGGACACAGGCATTGCCCCTCGGTAACACCTATTCCCAGGCTCATCTTCATCTACAAAAACACTTGATGCACCAAACACAAAATGCCTATTAATTAACTCTGCTTGACTTCACTATGCTTAACTATGATCAACATTATGCTCTGCAGTTCTGTGACGAAAAGGAATTATTAACTAGCTGAAGAGTTCTTCGGATGCTTAGCATGTAAAAGGATCTTACCAACACTGGGATTTGGTTATACTTGATTTGTCATCATGGGGAAGGGGACATAGTGTCAGCAAAGGACCTGTGCAGAGATAGATCAAGGATTCCTTTAATAGTTCTCTCCCCAGCCAGGTAGCAGACATGAATTCACCTCCAAGGCTCTGCACTATGGCATGGGCCAAGGCCACAACCCTTACCATTTTTAGACCTCTGCTGCTGCTTCTGCAAGTTCACTAGCCTCACTCCAAGAGTAGGAAGGGTAAAGCAGGGATGCCTGGATAGCACATCACAAAGAAAATGTGACATAGCAGTTTATAAGAAGTTGGTACTAATCTAAGTAATACTGACTAACAAAAATTTATGTTTAATCCACAAGGGGAAAAATCTTTGTCAAGTGTGAGACACAGAAATCACCATTTTGAGGGCATATGTCTTAAATTTCAGGAGATTGTCAAAAGAAAACGGTGATCATTCTGTAGCAACCCCTGGCTTTTACTCTCACTGCACTGTTTCTGTCTTCCTACAATAATTAATGTCACTCTGTTACTCTCCATAAGCCAAAATCACAAAGGAATGTCACTTTCTTTAGGGAAAGAGGTTCCAGAACACATTGGTGGATCAGATTAAATAGATTTCCCTTATACAAAAAAACATGGTGGGTTAAGATTAAGTGTTTCAAAGGATAAAGTTTATGATTGGTAGGAAAATAGGCACTAAGTGAAACAAATTAGACTCATAAGCTTGAATACTGAATGGTTTCTGTCATATGAGAAACCCAAAAAGCAAGTGATTGAAAGAGCAAAATCAAAAGAGATGGTAAGAGACCTAGGGTAGGCCCAGGGGAGAAGGGAAGAGGACCTGGATGAGAATGAAAGGAGGCCTGTGAGGGAAAAGGGGAGAAGTGATCGGGATGCAGTGCAGATGCCACGCAGTGCCGAATGTGAGTGTGACCATTTGGTGTCACAAACGCACACTAATAACTCTTTTAAAAATTAAGAATCACCAAGTTTTTAAGTCAGCAGTCTCTGGAGCTAGAAACATCCATCTTGTCCTTGCAAATAAATTTTAAGAAATGGTAATTTGTGGGGAATATCTGCCATAGGGACTTTCAAAGCCATTCCTCTCTTCTGGAATTTCCAGTTACTCTCAGAGTGCTACTGAGTGACTATGCACTGGGAATGCAACAGCAGAGCATATGAAGTGTACAGTGTTTGAGGGAGATCTTTATACCAAGTCTAATGTAATACTCCAACATGGTCAGTGATTGACCAAAGGTTGAAATACCCTACTGGCTTGTCCCACTTAAGAAAAGAAAGGAAAAAAGGCACTGACAGCTTAAGCCAGAATTCTTTCCATTTTTCGATGGTACACTATGTTCTACAGGGTTATTCCACTCACTTTTTTATTCTTCTCTACACTTGTTGTATTTTTAATAATCATTTACTGTTCCTAGTCTTTAGCTTTAGGTTCCAATTAAGTCATATGGCAAATATATATATTTGACAAGGTGAGAATAGAAGAGTTTACAGGGCCTTGCCTATCATGGAAAGCTACAAGGAGTAGGATCCTCCACAGTACACGTTTAAGGACTATTAGAATTGCACTAGCTCTAAAACCTCTCTCTATAGAACGTACCAACAATTATCACCATAGAGGTTTAGAGGGAAGAGAATAGAAGGAAAATGAACAAATATTTATTAGCAAATTCCATGTATGAGATACTGAGCTGAGCTCTTTCAAGAAGATTCATTTTTTATTATATCAACTGATGTGGAAGATAATGTCACCCTTTATTTTCCTGAATGGAACATAAAGTCACCACTAATGAAAGTACTAGTCAGTGTGCAGATGTTTCTCTCTGAGTTAACATAGATGTCTCTCTGAGGCTAAGGATGGAGGCCACGGTGTGCAGTCTAGTGGAGGTGGCTGCCGTTATGGGAGCCAAACACCTCAGAACCCCTTCGGTCCTTCAAAACTGAGTGTTCGTGTGAAGCTATGGCTTTATTAAAAGTAAGAGTTTATAAGAAGTTAGAGATGATCAATTCTTAAACAAATAAAGGTTTAGGTGGCAAGAGTTTGCAAGCAGCCTCAAGTCTGAGCATTTGTGGAATCAGCTACAGACCTAAGGCTGAAATTACAGAGAGAATTGTACTTATGTAGATGCTTCAAAATCCAGCTTGTAAAGCATCTGAAGTTCACTGGACTCATCTGTTTTGAGAAATTTTGTTTCTTTGCTCTTGACTTAAACAACCAATTAATAGTATTGTGATCTTCTGTGGGAAATGTATTCCAGAGGTTTCTTACATCTTATTATTTCAACATTTTGAAAAGAGCATATTTTCTGTACTGTTTCATGCATTTGTAAAGGTTATCAGTAACAAATTTACATTCTTGAAAGAGTTTTCAAACTGATTAACCATAAAAAGGAAAATTACATTGTTCAGAAATGTACAACATTTAATTAGAAAACCTCTCTGATTTTATTTAAATCATATTTAATTGAGTCATTATTATTTATAAGATGACATAATAAAAAGTATGTTTTCTGCTCTGTCTATTAAAACTGCCTCGAAAGAAGCTGTCACCTAATAAAGGAAAACCTTGTGAAATACAACTGTCACTAGATATATTAAAATTTATTCTTCTAGTAGCTACTATCTGACTCATTGTCTTTAAGTGCTAACATTGCCATGGTTAAATCTCTATCAAATATAGGCACAGAATGATACAACACTGGATGAGCCAGATATAGTCACATAACTTTTCATCTATGCAGTTGTGAATCTCATATTAATAAGAAGATCCACGTTAGAAATCAGTAACAGGAGGTATATTACAGATGGATGGTGATAACAATTCTGATTTAAAATGAAAGTAGCAGCAATGAAAATTAGTGCAAAGCGTAACTTTTGTTCACAAAAATTAAGGTCCAATTGTGCAGATTTAGAATTAGGTGTGCTAATTCCAGACATTGTCAGCAGTCACTGTCTTAAGAACCTGGATCTTTCATCTTTCTGAGAGTGTATAGAAAACATCCTAGATCAGGACTATATTCCAGCTGATGCATTTCAAGTCCCTCCTCCTTGACCTGGACCCTGCTTACCATGCTTACAGGAATAAAATATAAGTTCCTAATAACAAGCTCAACTCTAAAAACCTATTTGTTTGGAAATAAGAAGTGTCTTGGAAGCATTTAGAACCAAAGGAAAAGAATATTTCCTCTCACATATTTCCAGCTAGAATATGTGGTGAGGAAACTGGAATTTTCAAAACTGGAAGAAAAAAAAAGGAGAAAACATTTTGGCTGATAGATGCTCCTGAATAAAATATTATCTGAAACAAATGTTTAAGTCAGAAAACACCTGCCAATGTAGATGTGCCCTTCAATAAATATGGTGCCTCTATCCTCACTTAACATGTTTCTTAGCAATAAAATGTTGGCATTAAATTTAAAGATAAATGCAGTATAAAAGAGAGATATAGCTATATCTCATGGGCATGGTGTTATAACCACTAGACCATAAATTTTCAATGTTTTTAAGTTATAATGTTTTTATATTAACACTAATTAGAAATCACAATTAAGTAGCATGGTGTCTGATGATATAGGTAAGACAATAATAATAATAATAATAATGATATCACTCAGTTGCTGGGGATTTATGTAAAAAAGAATAATATGCACATATAATCATTACTATACTATTAAGTTAGTATAGTTTGAAGATAAAGTCCATAAAGGATACAATAGCATTTTAATTCTTGTATTTGTGTTTTGTTTTCAGAATCTTAAAAAATCTTTAAAACTGGTTATTGGATACAAATGGCAATGTGTGCTTCATTCTTGTTAATGTACTCTTAAATGTCATTGAGACAAACCTATCTCAGGATTGCACAGGATAAAATAATGTATGCATCTGAATGAAAATAGATTTGATTTTGATTGATTTATAAACAACATGCTTCTTCAGAGTATATTGCAAAATGTAAGTGTATGATTTGCAATAAGAACATTGCATGGCATTATGAAAAGCATGAAACCTGACAGGTACTCATGTGAGATTAATTGAAGGAAAAGGTAAGAAGTCCTGAAACTGGAAGACTGCAGTTGTCAGATAAAGAAACCCAGATGCTACCCTGGTTTAAAGAAATCTTTCAAAGCACAAGAAAATCTTAATTACAATGACAGTTGTTATGCCATAACCTTCATGTTGGAATTCGTTTAAAGAGAAAGAAAATCTTAGGATCTATTCTAATCTGTTTATTTATAACCAGAAAGGTATCTTTTCAAGGTTTGTGTAAGTGATTAATTAGAAAAAGCAATATTGCTTTGAAAAGTGTGTGTATACCATAATAGCATTAAGATTATTCATATTTGAAATGTATCTTAATGAAATAATTTTATTGGAGTAGTTTAAATCACTCTGCTTGAAAAAATGTATCATACTATATTATTGTTTTAAAGGATCAACTCTGTCAAACTACAATTCTGATGAAATTAACTTTTGCTGAAGATGAAATTACTAAGATACTGAGAAAATGATAGCCATTTTGATTTTGATCAAGTACCTAAGACAGGTCCTTACTGCAACTATATAATAGGTTATATAATATGGAAAAGGAAATAGGTACTGAAAAGAGAACTTCAAAAATATTCCAACTATCACAGAGTATAATGTAACACTTATCTTTTCAGTAAGGAATGAAAGGTTCACCCACTTAGTAAAATGCTTTACATTTAGAATTTACGATGTTTATGTACGTTTTTAATTAAGAGTTCAAAATTACAATTGTACTTATTTATTTTTTCTATATTTTAGGAAAGGGTCTATAGGTATTCAGGGTCTCACTACTAGATTGGACTCATAGTGATGCACCTGTTTACAGCCTCCCAAGGGCTGGGATTCCAGGTGCGCACCACCACGCCCAGTCTCAGTTGCCATCTCAGCGTTCCCCAGGCTCAGGGCTGGCACAGCCAGCCCTGCGATTGGATTTTCCGGCTACTGCACCCAAAATTATAATTTTAAAAACTCATCCAAACAATATTTATTATCATTATACTGTATTTGGAGTCAAATTTCCTTAATTTTCTAAGTTAATCTAGTGATTAAGAAAGTTTTAAAGGTTATTATATTTAATCTTATAAACCACCCTCAAACCAAATATATTTTCATGATGTCCTCAGTGAAGCCTGTCCCTCATTTTGTGATCATAGCAAGTAAAATGTGACATATCACAGTTCTGATCTGTTAATATTGTAGAATATGCTTATGCTTATAACGGAGAATGCATATATTTAAATGATATTTACAAGTTATCTGCATTCAGATGTACAATAGGGATAATCAGAAAAAGATTTTCAAAAAGTTATACTTCAGGGCTCCTTGGAACACAGTGGGTTATAGCTTGTTGAGAGATTTTTTTTTTAGCAGTTTATATCTAGAATGTTAGAATGGTTATTTTAAAAAGGGTCTAATAACATTATTTCCTTTAAAAAAAAAAGTCCTCTCCTAATAATCATGTTATTTCCACTTTTAAATATTATATAGCAATAAATATTAGATAAAATTCTACTTATAAATGAGTGGAAAAACTGAATACATAAGAATACACAAGTCTGAAGGCATTGGAGAGTAATAAAGAGTTAAGACTTGAGAAAAGCTTGTAGAAAAAGCAAGCTGAGCAAGACAAGACTGGTTTAAGTGTTACCCCCCTCCTTTACACCCTGTGCAAATTCTTGGCTTCAAGCAAGACACTAACAAAGTAGATAAAAGCCATATGCTATAAGGTAGGGAAGTCTAAGAAAATTAGAAAAATCCGAGTATTGTGCCACCAGGAGAAAGAGGAAAAGCAAACTTTTACAGACTCAGAACCCAAAGAAGAAGGAAGTATCTTAATTAGTAACACACTTCTTTATGAACTATATTGAACAATAGATTAAGAACAATTGAGGAAGAAACCCATCAGAAGCAAGATATAAAGGTAGGAGAAAATACTTGTGTTCTCATGATTCTGGGAAAAACATAACATGGAAAATTATATTCTTGGAAAGAAATGAAAAATAAGATGAACAACTAAAATAAAATAAGTAACACATTAAAAAACAAGGAAACAGCCATGAGTAGTGGAAAATGCTTGTAAAACCAGAACTCAGGAGGCAGAGGCAGGAAGATTGCTGCAAGTTCAAGGCCAACCTGGACTACATAGTGAGTTCAAAGCCAGCCTGGACTACATAGGAAGACCCTGTTTAAAAGAAACAAACAGAGTCAAGAACAAAGACAAAAACATAGCAAGAAGACAATAGAAATAAAACTAAAGGTGACACAAATACTAGATATATAATATCAGGTAAATTGATCAAAGAACTAAAAAGCCTGGACACCTCAGCATGCAACAAGAATGTACAAAAAACATCAAATAAAAATTATAAATCTAAAAAATAGCCAGAATACAATTCAGACTTAAAATATAGGCTTACCAGTGGTTTGGAAAGAGCTGGATAAGGTATAAGAAAGTGATAAACTGATTAAAAATATGCAGAACAAAGCATGGAGAATAAAATAAATAGAAAGTTCACAAAAAGGGTCATAAGATAAGGGGTTTGAAAGTTTAACATGTATACAACCTGACCACTGGGACAACAAGGAGAGTGTGTAAAAGCAATCTTGCATACTGTTACCAATAACTTCTTCATGCCAAAAGAAAATGCCAAGAATATTCAAGCTGCTCTTGTGTCTTAGTTACTTTTCTCTCATTGCTAAGACAAAAATATCTGACATCCAAAGGAGGAAAGTTTTATGGAGCTCATGGTTTTCAGAGGTTTCCGTGTATAATCAGGTGGTTCCAAGGCAGTATGGCACACAGCAGGGAGACAATGCAGAGGAGAATTAACCCATGGCCAGTAGACCATGGATTACATTGCAACAAAAGTAAGTAAATAAAGGAGACAACAAGCTTCCTTCTGTCCCTTACATTTTACACAAGATACCAGGATTAGGGCTGTGCCACAGGAGTCAGTGAAATGACTTAATCCACCCATAATCCTAGCAACATTAATCCTACCAGGGAACCATGAATCAGCCACACACTCTAGATTAATCTACCTCTAAAAAATCCCCAACTGTGACTGCATGAGGCTTTGGGGGCACATCTAAATATAAATTATGACACCTTGGAACCTAAAGCAGAGAAATATAAACAAAACTTGATATTTTCTTAGAGAAATCAATGTATTTATTCTGCATAAAATCAACTAAAACCATACACAATGAGGAAAATACTAAGGTTACCTCATTACTTTCAAAGAAGTGAAAGAAACAAGGGAGAGAGAAAGAGAGAGAGAGAGAGAGGAAACTTAATAAATTAGAATTTTATACCCACATCAGATAGCTCTCAAAAATGTAGCTTAAAAGCCCACTAAAAGTAATCATTACCAGTACAAACACATTTTTAAACTACCGAAAATATTTGTTGGAGCATAATGAAAATGAATCTAAAAGAAAATACTAAGAACTACAGAGAAAAGTCAAAAACAAAAGCAAAAGCAAATATGTATGTGTTCTACTAGACAGTAATTTGACAATGAAAAATAATGCATTTGTGTTTTGAAATATTATTACATTAGGATAACACATGAAATAGTAATTTAAGCATGAAGTGGATGGATAACCTGTCATATAAATCTTGCATTTTCTGAGAGTGACAGTACAAATTTAAAATAAATTTTCACAAAATAGCAAATATATTATAATCTCTAGGGTTATTTTTCATTGCAAACTATTGCAATATATAATTATCAAACTATCTGGGAGCAAGAGAAATGAATAGTGAAAACATAATTAGGTATGAAACAAGGAAGGAAAGAAAAAAATTAATAAATACACATGACAAGTTCAATAATAAATACAAACTCAAATGTACCAGCAAAAATTGAAATATAAATAGACTAAACCATTGTAGAAGACAAAGATGTGAGATAATTTTTAAAAATCTCAATTTTATGTCATCACCATATACACATACACACACACACACACACACACACACACACACATATTTCTGAGGGCTTTCTGAAAGTAAAGAATGGGGCAACAAATATTGTGAAGATTGATCCAAAATATCAAAATACTGCTATAAAAAAAGGATATATAGTGCCAGCCAGACAGCTTAGTGAATTAAAGAGCCTGCTTACGCAGATTCAGGGATCCAGGTTTCATCCTCATAGTGCCATGTCAGCCCCGCCCACAGGGTACAGTGAGTCAGTAATTGAGACTGAGCATGGTGGCAGGCACCTATAATCCCAGCACTTGGGAGGTTGAGAAGAGGAGAATCATTACAAGTCCAATCTGTGTAGTGAGACCCTGGAGACTCTGTACTAAAATACAAAACAAAAAAAAAAATATATAATTTCATTAACACCAATGATAATAGTATTAGTATAGAGATTTTAAATTGAAATACATATAATCATAATCACATTGCTTCTAAATATATGACATAAAAGTAAATTGACAGGAAAAATGGACTTCTAAGAAACAGACTTCTTAGGGAAACTCTTGACATATTTTCTTAATTATAACAAAGTACATATTAATTAGTATAACAAGTATTTTATCAAGAAAATGAACACACATGATCTAATTTATTTATGTAGAGAAACCTTTAAGTGTGCTACAATGTTTATTCTTTCAAAAGAACATGATATGCATACCAAAATAGATTTTCTTTCATTCAATATTGATATATATTCAACAAAGATAAAAGAATTAAAATGGTGAGGTTTTGTAACCTCATTACAATTAGTTCAGGAAAATTTCTTCCAAAGCTAACAGGAAATTTCACACTTTAATACATTTCAAGTAATAAAGTTCTTAGCCTTATGTTCTCGAGTTGCATCCCTTTGCCTTTGACTGCCTTACCTTTGTCTTCTTTATGGTTGAGCTAGTCTCATGTTTATCAGTACATTTTCTTTATATATTCATATGTTGATGGATATATAAAATAATCTTAGTGTTTCCAAGGTCTAGCTATTATGAATTATGGTACTAATCATGGATATGCAAATTCTCAGCAACACTAATGAGATGAAGTCACATTTAGAGATCATAAGGGAAGACCAGCTAGAAACCCAGGTAACTGGAACACAGGAGGAATTGCCAACCTGGTACAGAAAATAAGTTTGTAGGAAGATGCATACAGATCAAACCACACATCCAGATTGTAGTTAAAAATAGGTGAACCAATCCACCATGAGCAGTAGGCACAATCTCCAACCTTGCACATCCTGAGAACAGCTACTGTGCCTTGAGAGTTTTCCAAGACAAAGAGAACTGAGGAACACTGTAGAGACTGGACTCCCAAAACATACTCTGAGTAGGAGAGCCCTTTGGTACATAATTTCTTCTCCAGACACTGAGGAAGCTGCAGTACTCCAATATCCTTGCCAGTGCTTACCAAGGGTAGGGACAGCTCCTTCCACACCCGCTGTTTCCAGACAGTGAGAGAGTGAACATGTGAGTGGTGATCAGCAGAGAATAGGCAGCTGCTTGTGTAGTGCTAGTCACCATCTGGCACACTGCAGCAGTGCTGAGCCCATCTAACTCCACTGAGTACCCAGGGCATAAGTGAGTCACTGCCAGGTGCCCACATCTAACAGGACTTCAATCTAACACCTGGAGTTGACACTAGATTACTGGGGCACTCTTTTTCAAAAAATCAATTCCTTGCCCCATCCCTAGATCGTCTGGAGATTCCGTGTGGCAACAGATACTGATTCTGCTTGGCCTCCCTTTCCACTAGGCACTCAAGTCCCTATGAGTCTCCACACCCTACCCTGGGAATGTCAAACAACCCACTCCTCTCCTCCCTGGGCACAGGAACACTAAGCATATTACATCTCACAATAGTACTGGGCATATCTGTGTTCAGAATCAGCAGTCTTCACCTAATCCATCAGGCCAGTCCAATGTACTCTGCAGTCTCAGTCACTCAGTGCTGGTTACAGGCCTTCCCTGTCTGCCCCATGTCCTGGAGTCTTCTTGGAGCCCACTGGAATATTCCTGCCTCCTTGGATGTACTTGCCTCTCCATTGAGTGACCCATGCCTCCTCAACTTCCATTTGGTGTCTAGAGCTGGTCCTATGGCTACAGGAGATATTGTCTGGTACCTTGAGCTGGTCCCCACCCACCAGAATCTATGCCTAGGGCCTACAGTCTGCTTGAGTCTTCACTTATTGCCCATTGTCTTACACCCTGTCTGAGTCAAGCTCCTCCAGTTGCAACAGATAGGGGTTTACAGATGGTAATCCCTGGAGCAGAGGGGCTGCCACACAAACTCACAGGTTATACAGAAAGGTAGGGAGGAATGCAACTGCTAGTGTAATGACTAGGTTCTCAAAGAAAAGCATTCACTTGGAAATACATAGAATTTATTTCTCTTATTTATTTATTTGAGAAGAAAATAGTAAAAAAAAAATCCATCAAGAAAAACTACATTAGAAATAATACAGAATTTCACTAAACAAAATAATAAGGATTCAACAATAGTTGTTATACTGCATATTGTTGTCTTCAAACTACTTGATCCAATTACCAGATACTTGCTGAGGATAGATGATGCATCAAACTCCACTATAAGAAAACTAAAATGAACGATCAAATCTAGTACTGTAGCTGGATACATGGATACAAAGTCAGCACTCAAAAATCAGCAGTGTTCAGAGGGGAATATAGCTCAGCAGTACAGTGCCTGCCTGGGAAGGATAAAAGTGGGTTCAATTTCTGGTTCTTAAAAAAAAAGTCGGTAATGTTCCTCTACACCAATAACAAAGTGGGAGAGAAATTAGAGAAAAACATCTTTCAAAATAGCATGAAGAAAATTTAAACACTTAGGAATTAACCATACCAAAGATGCAAAAGACCTATGTAATCAGAATTGTAGTACCCCTGAAAAGGAGATCCAAGAGGATACCAGAAATCGTAAGATATCTCCTTTCTCTGAAGATACAGAACCAATATAGTGAAAATAGTCATACTTCTAAAACTGTTATATAGATTTAAGGCAATACGATCAAAATACCAAAAGTATTCTTCACAGAACAAGAGGAAATAATCCAAAACTTTGTACAGAACCAGAAAAGTCCAACAATAACACAAGCAACAAGGTCATGGTCAAGGGTATGAACTTTAAAGTCAAAATACAAAGCTACAGTGATTTTAAAAAGCATGGTATTAGAGGAAAACAGACTTACAAGCCAACGCAACAGAATACAAGTTATAGAACCAACTCCAGACGCACTCAGCTGTATTATCATTGACAAAGGGACCAAAAACCTTTGCTGGAGGGATGATATTTAGCTTCTGTATTAAATAGTGTTCAGAAAACTCTTAATCCACATGTCAAAGTTTGACTATAAACCCTTTGTCTTGCCATGCACTAAGATAAAATCAAAATGGATGAAAGAGGCACCCGCACAGCCCCTGAGACCGGCCAGAGACAGTGGCTGACTCCAGCGGCCTCCTGGATACCGCGCCAAGCTCTCCCAGCGAAAGCGAATTTACAGGACTCACCAGGCTTCCCAGATCAGTGAGAGTGTGGTGAGTCTGAGGGAGAGCCTTTGGCTTCTTCCCACACGCACTTCGCAGATCGCTGTCCCCAACCCCTCCAAGCCAGTGACTGGCCTGAAACCTCAGGACCCACTCACCAACACCTCCTCGGATACCCTGACCTAAAGCCCACTGATTGAGTGGGAATTTCCCCGATTCTCTGGGCATCAAAGGTCAGTGAGTGTAGAACCTCAGGCCCGTCGTGCCTGAGATACATTTCCCAGGGATTAAGCTGCCCATCACCTCACGTGGCCCAGTGACAGCTCCAGGCACACTGTGCCAGAGAAACACTTCCAGGTAATTACTGGTCCCACCCCACAGCCCCAGACCCAGTGCAGGTCGGCCTGGAGTGAGAACTCCTAGCCTGCCACACCGGAGGGACATTTCTCAGCAATCCACGGTCCCACGCTACGGACCGAAACCCAGCACAGCCTGGTCTATGAGTGAGGGCTCCAGGCCCACTGCACCAGAGGGAGCTCTCCCAGCCTTCTTGGGTTACGGCCTGTAGACCCGGACCCAGCACAAGCTGGCCGGCTCAGTACAGCCTACTTAGTGAAAAAGATCATCCACTATCCTTCCGTGAGCCCAGAAAACCCACCAAAGCCCAGGCCCACCCACCTGGGGAACGCCCTGCCTGACACAGGAGGGCTGACCCCAGGAACCAATATAGCGGAACCAAAGGAGCTGCAGCAAAAAAGGAACTGAACACAACAGCTAGACCCAGGATAGGCATACCTGGAAAATCTCAAACTTAATAGACTGGCACCTGAATCTCATAACAAGCTAAGGTTATAGCTGCACCAAAGCTCTACACCAAAGGTCAAAGATTAGTGCTATACAAAATGACAAAGAGAAGGGGAAAAATGCAATCCCAGACCTCGAGTCCATCAGGAAAGGCAGAGGACACTAGCTCAGCTGCAACGAATGAAGTAACAGATACAGCAGCAAAGAAACAACAGCAGAAAGC
>PVKA01012283.1:0-58281 GCA_004027165.1 Ctenomys sociabilis
GTGAGTGAGTGAGTGAGTGAGTGAGTGAGTGAGTGAGTGAGTGAGTGAGTGAGTGAGTGAGTGAGTGTTTCTCCCCGCTCGGGGTCGGACGGCGGCGCAGGCTCTCCTCCCGCCGGGTCTGTGCGGGCGCCGGACGCCTCTTCGGAACACCAGCCCCGGGCGCCCCTCCCTCAGCCTCTGTTCGGCCTCCAGGCCTCGGGGTCCGGCTCGCGGCGGGACCATCCGCCCCTCCCTCCCGCCGGGGTCGGACGCCCCCGGCTCCCGCGGTCTCGCCTCGCAGGGCCCGGTCCCGTCCCACCGCCCGCGACATCTCGGCCTCCCTCGGCTCCCCGGGACGTTACCGCGCTGGGGTGCGGACGGGAGAGAGGGGGGCTACCGTCGGAGAGGCGCGGCGGAGCCTGTGCGAGGGAAAGCATCCCTCGCTGGGAAGGAAAGCCTGGGGCGAGGAGACGGCGGGCGGAGCCGGGAGGGTCCGGGCCCCTCTACGCGCGTGAGCGTTTGGGGAAGTGCACGACTGAGCGGAGCTGCTCCTTTTCCTTTTTTATTTCTTCCCGCTCCCTGAGGTGGTCTCTTTTAAAGCGCGTTCTGAAATTTATGTCTTTGGGGCGACCCGCTCGGGCCCCCCTCCGTCCCTCTCCGACACGAGCTTCGCTATGCAATCAAGTGTTTCCCTCAACCTCCGTTTGGAAAAAAAAAAAAAAAAATCAATCAATAAAAATAAAATGAAATAAAATTGATTTATTTGTCGGGAAAAAAAAAAAGAGGAATTAAATTATTTCTAAGCCAGCCAAACAGTTCAATGGATCAAAGCACCTACTTAGGCAGACACAGGGGGCAGGGGTTTGATCCCTGGGCCTGCCTTGCTGGCCTGCCCCCAGGGTGCACTGAGATGGTGAATAAGACGGCATGGTGGCTTCCACCTATAATCCCAGCACTTGGGAGGCTGTAAACAGGAGGATCGCTATAAGTCCATCTTTGTAGTGAGACCCTGTAGGACTGTCCTAAATACAGAAAATAATAATAATAACTAATAATAAATTATTTCTGCTTTTGTTTTTCCCCACTTAAGTTCACAGTAGTAGTCTTAATTGGTCTTTTGACTATACTGGAAAATAATAAAAAAAAAAATCTATTTTTAGAACTTAGTATCTCATTTTTAAAATTTGGTTAGAGTCACAAGAAAAAAATAATGTCTAAGCAACACTTTAATGTCAGTTCCCTCCATGTAGCAATGCTCTTTGCAAAGTACGGCTTGTGGTATTTTAATAGCATTCAAATGGTCTCTCTTCTAAATATTTAAATAATCATAATATTATAAGTATAACTTTTTTCTTATTTTTCTTACAATGCAAAGAGAAAAATGTTTGTAAATAACTTCATACTAAAATAGTTCCATGATCCTAAACCACTATCATTTTCTGAAATCTGTGTTATAGCTAGGTCAGCATCAATTAGTTAATCCTAAACTCTAAACACACCAAACAGTATCTGAACATTTAATAACGGATGTTATAAAGATAACTATGTGACCAATATTTCCATGGCTTTTTTTCTTGAGAGTTAACCATGGATGGGGCCAGGGAGATAACTCAGTAGAGTAAATGCTTGCCTGGCAAGTGCAGGGTCCTGAGTTCAATCCCCAGTACTGCAAAAAATAAAAAAATAAAGCCCCAACATTTTAATGTTAACAGATATTTAGGATTTAGTTTTATTTGATTTCTTTTTATAGAAATTAACATCTGTTTTAACATATATACTGTATACATATGTATACTTGTATCTTTATTGTTCGAGTGTACTTGAACAATACAGTGATGAGTCAGTTAATGTAAGAAAATTTAACTTGGGGCTAGGCAGATAGCTTAGCAGACTAAGTGCCTGCCTGGCAACCTCAAGGACTCAGGTTTGATCCCTGGTACCACATACCATGCTGGCCCCAGAGCCCTGGGTACTCTAGGCCAGCCACCATGGTGACACACACGCACATGTAATACTAGCCCTGGGGAAGCTGAGACAGGAGGATCACAATGAGTCTGAGCTGCATAGCAAGACCCTGTACCAAATAAATAAGTATTAAAAAAAAAAATTTAGCTTACTGGCAACATTATTTCAAGACCAAAATAATTGAGGAAGCAAATAAAAATAAGGACATAAGTAGAATGTATATAAGATCTTACCCATAAGAAGCTTCCAAGGTTCAATAATGAGCTCAGAACGTATTCTGTATGCTTTCCTTAAGCTATATTTCTTTAAATTGCAAATAATGCTCATCTATGATCCTGATGCATCATCAGTCACTAAAAGTAAAATTGTATTTGTTATATTACAGCAGAAAAACATAATACATTTAAGAAAAGAATTCTAAAATTATGTCTTTGATTGACTTTTAGTTTAAAAAAACAAGCCATTTAGTAATTCCCTAGTCTAGAGTATTATGTAGTCTATTGCAAGCCTTTGAAACTGTACACTTGCACCTTTGCCACTAAATCTAAATTATCCTCAGGGGGAGAAGGTGCACAGAGTTTGATTTAATATATATTATTAATTTATAAAGCCGGGCGTGGTGGCGCAGGCCTGTAATCCCAGCACTCGGGAGGCTGAGGCAGGAGGATTGTTGTGAGTTCAAGACCAGCCTGAGCTACAAAGTGAGCTTAAGGCCAGCCTGAACTGCATAGTGAGACCCTGTCTCAAAAAGACAAAAAAAAATAAATAAATAAAATAAATAAAAAAAAATAAAAAAATAATTTATTACGATCACATGGGGCATATGTATTATATTCCTACTTGCACACAGGAATGTATATGTGCATGTTTATAAAATTCACAGAATATACTATATTCTGTGCTTAAAAACTCCAAAGATGACAGCTTAAAGACTATTTTGTTGCATAGGATAAATTAACTAGGAAAATATGCCCACTCTGATTTCATTTCCTTCCTGTTGAATGACTGTATTCATTCAGTGCAGATTTATAGCTCTTTGCATACTGTTCCTTACATTCTTTTTATTTATTTGTTTATTTATTCATTGTGTTTATTTATTTACTTGTTTTGTTCAGTGCTAGCAGCATGTGCACCTTTATGCACACTACGGCTGGGCTGGGCGGAGAGCCTGGCCCCAGGAACACCACTGTATCACTACAAAACCCAAAGGAAACGAGGGGCAAGTGCAAGTCCAGGAAACAGGGCCAAAGTCATACAGAGAGGTTGCTGCTGCCAAAACACTCTTGGTCACACACTCCAGCCACCGCCTTGGGCCCTGCAGTCCAGCGCCCATTCAGGGCTTAGATGGCCTTGTGAGTCTCTGAGGCCATGGAAAACTCCATGAAGATCTTGACAATGAATTCTGCATCCTCCTCCTCACCCTGCTTTTCCTGGTAGATGATGACATGGTTGACAGCACCAAACTTGCCACAGTCTTCTGTCACCTCCCCCTCCAGGTCTTCATCGATGTCCTTGGGATCCACCATGCTATGGAGAACCATCACTGTAGACTCCTGCTTTCGCAGCAGCTTCTGCATAACCATGTGGTGTGCGCTGCTGCCCGAGATGCTCGTGTGCTCCTGCCCACTCAGCATCCTTGGCCGCTCTGACTCCAGAAACAGTTCTTCTTCCTTCTCTTTCTTGGGCTCCAAAAGGCCCAGGGTTGGGAGGCTGGCTAGGATGGAGTTCACCACTCTCACAGAAGAAATGGTGACTGGAATGGGAGGACAGGCTGGGGTCACACCTGTGAGGACTCCAGGGGCTTGAGCAGCCATGACAGCTTGGGGCAAAGCCCCCAGGGGCTGGGCGAGGGTCAGTGCTGGGGATACCAGTCCAGGTATAGCCAAAGTACCTAACACTGCTGCTCCAGCCACTGCTTCCTAAGCTATGATCTTAGCTATCGCTGTTGCTGCAGCCACAGCAGCAGCAGGTGGAAGGCCTCCAGGTATGGCAGGTGTGAGCAGGAGCATGGGGGCATGACGGCCCTGCCCACTTGCAAATGCTGGCCACCTAGGTCAGAAAGGTTCATGGAGGACACAGTATCCTGTGATGACTGAATTTGCTCATACTCAATGAAGCCATAGCCTTCCTGTTTGCCAGTCATGGGGTCCTGAGCCAGTATGCAAGACTTGATCTTGCCAAATACACTCTTGCCCCAAATACACTCTTGATGTCATTGTCTGAGAGGTCCTGGTGCACACAGGCTACATATAAGCAGTTGAAGAGCCGTACCTCTTCTGTCAGCTGGTCTATGATGGGATGGGCCTGCCCCATGTTGCTAGCCTGTCTACTTTAATATTTCTGCCCACTCCCCAGCATCACTGAGCTCATCTGCTCCAAAGCCAGTTGTGCAGCTTCTTCCATCTCATACTCCACAAAGGTAAAGCTCTAGACACAGGGTAGTCTCATTAGTCCAGGACATTTTTGATAGGATGAGCCCAGAGCAGCTGGAATGGACCCAGCCTGCTCACCTTGTGTTTCATGGTCATGGAGTCCCAGGACATGTCAATGTTCTTGATGGGGCCAAAGGGGGCAAAGGCTTGGCGAGTGGTGTCCTCCCCTAGCTCATAGTATATGGAGCCCATGTAAAACTGGCACATGATAGGCAGTGCCCACTGCCACTGAGCTGCCATCAATTGCAAAGGTGAGAGAGGATGGATCTTCAAAGCCTGACGTCACTGCTGCCGTCTGAAGACTGGTGAGCTGCTGCTGCTGCTGCTGTGTGGTGGTCTGCTTCACTAGCACATTCTTGATGCTGTGCTCCGTGGAGTATTTCTTGGCCTTCTGGAGGGCATCAGAGGCTGTCCCAGCTTGGCGGCTGTGCTCTGCCCATTCTCCATCTTGATGGAATCTGTAGAGGTTTCCATTTATCACCTGCTGCCACCATTGCTGTCGCTGGTTCGGACGCCCCTCCTTGCTGGCCATTGACTTGGAGAACTACAGTTTCCGTGCCTATGTTGTGTGTCGCGGCTGCTAAGCCCTACATCACAATCTTCCATAGTCTTGGGATCTCTCATTCTTTTTATTTTATTTTTTATGCATTTAGTACAAGGTCTTACTATGCAGCTTGGACTTGTAGTCATCCTCATTTGCCTTTCCTGCACTGGGATTAGAGGCGTGGGCCACCATGTCCACAGTAGACACACATGACAGTGGGACTCACAGGACAGAAAAATCTGAAATACAAGCCAGTAGGGGATAGGTTCAGTGAACTAGCCTTGTGGTTAGGGACAAAGACACATGACATAGAAATAAGTGGGTGGGACTGCCCCCCTTTTTAAAAAATATAATTTCATTTTATCTTTCTTTTCCTTTTTTTCCTTAGGAGATGCATTTTTTTAAAATTTTAAAGTTAATTTTCCCCTTTTCTTGTTCTGAGGCAATCCATTAAATGCAGAGTCCAAGTTCAGATAATCCCTCGAATCCTCCACTTTTTCTTTTCCATAGTACTCCAGAAAGAATGACAAGCAGGAGCAGAGGCTAGGGTTTCTTTCTGTTTTTCCCCTTTCCTTCACCCAATTCTCTATTTCTTTTGCTCAATTTCTTTCCCTTTAACTGTATCTATTACATATTTCATATTTTATTTACTCTGTCATATTCTACACTAGGGAGATGATATGATGTTTACACAGGTGGATCTGATTTATTTCACTTATGAGCGTAGCCTCTAGTTACATCCATTTACTGATAAAAGCCTCCAGTTTGTCTTTCTTTATAGCTGAGTAATAATTGTGTAAAAATACCATACCTTTTTATCCCTTCCTCAGTTGAGGAAGGGCATTTGTGTTGTTTCCAAGATTTAGCTATAAAAAATTGTATTGCTATAAACATGGGTATGTATATATCTCTATGGTACAATGTTTTCCATGCGTCTAGAAAATATTCACATGGGGAATAGCTGGGTTGAATGGGACATCCAATTCTCATTTTTTGAGGAATCTGCCCACTGATTTCCACAGAAGTTGTACCAGTCAACACTCTCACCAACAATGGAGAAGTGTTCTTTTTTCCTTAAAGCCTCTTTAGCATTTGTTATTTGTTGATTTCTTTATGATAGTCATTCTTTCTTGGGGGGGATAAGACCTCAGTGTTGTTTGACTTTGCATTTCTTGAATGACCAATGCTGTTGAACCTATTTTCTTATATTTATTTGACATTTGTATTTCTTCCTCTGAGAAGTGTGTTATCTTCTCAGATGCCCATTTTGGGATTGGGTCTTTGAATTTTGGGTACCTGATTTTTTAAAAATTCTTCATACATTCTAGATAGAAGCCTAAGTGATTTCTTTTGTCTAAGTGCCTATTGGTTAAGATTCTTTTTCCCACTTTGTTGGTTTTTCACTCTATTGGTGATTTCTTTTTATGTGAAAAAAACTTTCAATAAGATAGGATCTTAGTTGTTGATTCTTTAAAGTATTTCCCATATAGTTTGAGTTTTGTTCATGAACTCTCTGCCTACCCTATGTCTTCAAGAAATCTATGTATTTTCTCTTCCAGTAGGTTTACTGTTTCTCTTTTAATGTTTAGATTTTTAAACCATTTTGACCTTAGTGTAGAGCATGGTGATAGGCATGGATCTAGTTTTAGTTTTTAGCATGCAGAAAGCCAACTTTCCAGCACCATTTGTTGAAGAGGTTACTTTTCCTCCAGTGAACATGTTTGGCCCCTTTGCCAAAGATAAGATATCTGAGTGTGTAGTTGTGTCTGCATCTTCTGATCTGTTCTATTAATGCTTAGATCTGCTTTTTGTCAGTACCATTATGATTTTATCACAGTAGCTTTGTGGTTTAATTTCAAGTCAAGGATTGTGATGCCTCCTGCTTTGCCTTTGTTGGCCAGATTGCCTTTGCTATTCTAAGTCTCTTCTGGTTCCAAATGAATTTTAGGAATATTTTCACTAGATTTGTGAGGTATGCTAATGTTGTTTTCATAGGAATTGCATTAAATTTGTGTAACAATTTTAGGAATAGGACCATTTTCACAGTGTTGTTTCTTCCTATTCATGAGCAAGGAATATCTATTTTCTGAAACAGTCTGTGATGTCCTTTCTTGGAGTATTGCAATTTTCATTTTTAAGATCTTTTATTTCATTTATTAAATTAATTCTTAAGTACTTAATTGTTTATATGTTATTATGAAGGGTGTTATTTCCCAATTTCTCTCTCAATGAGTTTGTGGTTTGTGTGTAGGAATGCTACTAATTTTTGATGTTGGTTTTGTATCTCTATCTATACTACTGAAACTATTTATTATATTCTAGTAATCTCTTGATGGAGTTCTTTGAGTCTTCCATGTAGAACATCATGTCATTTGTGAATAATGATAATTTAACTTCTTCCTTTCTAATTCCTCTTCCTTTTATTTCTCTCTTGTCTAATGGCTCTGGCTGTTTCCAGAATGATACTGAATAGGAGTGGTGACAGTGGACATCCTTGGCTTTTACCTGATTTTACACCAAAAACTTTCAGTATTTGCCCATATAGAGTGATGTTGGTTGTTGGTTTGTTATAGATGGCTTTTATCAGATTAAAGGACATCTATTCTAATTTTCTGTAGTTTTTTAAAATTATAAATCAGTGTTGGACCTTGGCAAAAGCTTTTTTTTGTATTTATTGAGATGGTCATATATGGTTTTTACTTTTGGCTCTGTTGATATGATGCATTTATAGATTTGCATATGTTGAAACATCCCTGTATCCCTGGGATGAGTCCAACCTGATCATGGTGTATAATCTTCTTTTTTATTGGATGATTTGTTAATTCTATTTGCTAGTGTTTTATTTATTTATTTTGCTAGTATTTTATTGAGGATGTTTGTATACATGTTCAGGGGACTGGGGAGATGGCTCAGTGGAATAAGCACTTCCCTGGCAAGTGCAAGGGCCTGAGTTCAATCCCCAATTCCACATCACAAAAAAAAAAAAAAAAAAAAAAAATTCCATGTATATATATTCATAAGGGAGACTGGCCTATAGTTGTCTTTTTTGATTGGGTCTTTCTCTGCCTTTGGTATCAATGCAATACTTGCCTCCAGAAATCAGTTGGGCGGGGGGGACTGCTTACTTTTCAATTTAATTTAATTGAAGAGTTTGAGAAGTATTGGGATTAAATCTTCCCTAAATTTCTTGTAGAATTCAACTGTAAATCCATCAAGACCTGGGCTTCTTTTGTTGGTCATACTTTTCAATTTCACTGATTGATATTAGATTATTCAGAAGTTTTATATCTTCTTGATTCAGCTTTGGTAATTCATATGTATCTAAGAATCTGTCCATTTCTTCTGTGTTCCATCTTATAAGTAAAGATTTTTGAAGTAGGTATTTATGATCTTTAGTTTCCATAGGGATTTTAGTAATTTTATCTTTTTCATTCCTTATTAGTTGAATTTGTATTTTTCTTTCCTTTTTTTGATGAGGTTTGTATCTTAGTTACAATTTCTCTCATTGCTGAGAAGAAACACGTGACACCCAAAGTGAAAGAAGAAAAGATTTAGCTCAGTTTGTGGAGGAATCAGTGCATAGCTGGCTGGCTCCAAGGCGGAGTGACACACAGCAGAGGGCAGCAGCTCACGGTGACAGCTAATAGCAAAGAGAGAGAGCGCCAAAGGGAGGAGCACTGTCAGAGAGAAGCATCCTTCCTTCCTTATATTGTCTTCAGGCTGCCTGCCCCTGGCAGGTGTAACACACACACCCATAGCCCCAGGGCTGGATCATGAATTAATCACAAACTGCTTTAAACCTGCACAAAGCAGTAGCACATATTTTAATGCCATACTAATGATTTTCTAAAGGCTGGACTTACAGCTAATGCCTTATGAATTGCACATGACTATATGGTGACCTATCTAGGTGTTTTCAGTGGAATCATATATCACTCCAGTGACATTTTGTTGCTACAAAGAAAAAAACTCAGAGCTCCATCAAATTATGCTAGCATCACCCCCTCACTGCTTTCATGTAAAATCAATTGTATATGAGAAGGCTTTTGATGGTTGGTCTGTCTGCATTTTATCCAGCACTGAGCAGTGTCCAAGTACATATTTCTTATATTTTACTCTAACCATCAAAATGTAAATTAAAAGTATTGTACTTTGAAGAATACAGATACAATTAAAACTTAGAAAGTATGGCAGTTACCTTTTAAAATTTAATGTGAACATGAAAATGACATAAAAACCCTGGAATTATTAACCCCCCAATGGGAAAATAGCTGAAAGAAGATATGGAAAGTGTTAAATGGATAAAGTATAAGTTATGGCTTTTCTGTTTTATGAATTTTTTGTTCCTAAACTTTTTCTTCCTTTGGTATTTAAAAAGACACTTTTAAGTATAAAAGTAATATATTCCACATTTCATTTATAAATAATCATAAAAGGCTATGTCAGTTTCATAATGTGTCACTTTCATAAGTTGATCCACTTAGTAATTGATACCATCACTGCACTGTGATGAAAGCAGTTGCAAAAACTGAAGGACAGCGAAGACGTCTTCTGGACGTTTTCAAAATTACATTTTTTTTTTTTTAAACAGGACCATATTTCTACTTGAGTTTAACAATTATTTAAAAACCATACATTAAGAAATGCACAATTTATAATTAGGTTCAAACATTTAAATATTACATGATTAAATTATAAGTACAGCATTTAAAGAAGGAAAATACAAAATTATTGTATATATATATTGGAATTATGTCACTTCTAGAATCTTTGAAACTACATTCGTGTAAATTGTTAAATCTATAATCATCAAAATTATTGCTATACAAGGAATGTATGTATGAAAACTAGATGCAGTGCTGAATCAGTATTTTAGAATGGAACACCTGGGGTCGAGGAGATAGCTCAGTGGCATACGCACCTGCCTGGTAAGTGCAAGGTCCTGAGTTCGATCCCTAGTACAAAAAGAAAAAAAGAAAGAAAGAAAAAATAAAAAAGAGACTGGAACTCTGAGTCACAGAGTCCATTTATTAAAAAAATGTGCATTATAATCATGAATTTGTTTGCATATTTTGGAACCAGGAATCAAACTCAAGACTTGCACTTGCCAAACAGGAGCTATGCCACTGAACCATATTCCTGGCCCTTATTCATCAATTTAAGAAACTATATTTAAGAAGATAATCTAAAACCATATTTAATTGATTATATTTTAGGCAATGTAATTGATAAGTTAGGACCCTCACCCTCACTCCAAGGTTCAGTTCCTTTTGGCCCAAAGCCAGGGCCAAAACTGCTGAACAGGTCCTGGCTTTGACCCTGGCAGAAAACCACAGAAACTCTCCTTTGCTAACATCAACAGTCTCTCACAGGCCAGGAAGGTGCCAAAGTCAGCTCTCCTTGGCTGTTCCTTCCAGCTCTCCTTCTAGAGCCCCTCTCAGGACTTGCTATTATGCTTATGGTAACCCCTTGCTTCATTTCCCTCATCCACAAAACTGTTACTAGATTAACAACCCAAAATTTTAACCAAATTCTTCTCTCAGACCATACCTACAAGGCTCTACACCAATGAGACCCAACAGAGGACTGCTCTACACCCTCCTCTGACTCCCCTTGATGCCTGGTCTCAGACCCCTCACCGCCCTAAGCCAGAAGAAAGTAGCCAGTGACTTTGTCACCCTCTTTGCTATCAAACAAGAGTCCAAAATGATAAACTTGAACCCTCAACCTAGTTAAGACCCTAACTCCATGGTTCAGTTCCTTTTGGTCAGAGCCAGGGCCAAAATCATAGAACAGATCTACCTGACTTTGACCTGGGCAGAGAACCACAGAAATTCTCCTTTGTTAACATCGAAAATCCCCCACAGACCAGGTAGCCCTGCCAAGATTAGCTCTCCCTTGGCTGTTCCATCCCACAAACACCCTCCCCACAAAAACATCTTAAAAACTCAGTGCTTTGCCTTATTCACTGCTGTCTTGGTCCACTAGACAGCTAGCCTGCTTACGCCTATCTCCAATAAATCTTCTCATGTCAGCATGCCTGGTCTGGTTGATTGTGTGAGTTTGTACATAACATTAATAATTTTAAAAAATTATCTCCAATGGATTATAATTTTTTTTTTGTCTTTTTGAGACAGGGTCTCACTATGCAATTCAGGCTGGCATTAAACTCACTTTGTAGCTCAGGCTGGTCTCAACTCACAACAATCCTCCTGCCTCAGCCTCCTGAGTGCTGGGATTACAGGCATGTGCCACCACGCCCGGCTCTGGATTATAATTATTAACAGTCCAGGCCATTCCTTCATTTTCAATCTGGATTCTTTTCTGCCCTAAACTACCTACAGAATTATATTACTATAGGCGCAGTTAATAATTTGTGTATGAAATATGACTGGTTGCACCATAGTCATGCTTCAAAACTAGCACTGATACACAATATTTACATCTTTCAATGATTTTGAGGGTAGAGCTGGTTTAAGGAAAGTGACTGATAATGTAGAATGTGCTTAAGGAGTGTCACATTGGGAGAAAACATTCTTTCAGGTTCACAGAGAGCAAATTGGTCAAGCAATACATATGACTCATCCAGATGGCTGACACTGACAAAGGATGTACAAACTGTGGTACAGGGTTTCATAGTAAATCCTGAGGAGATTTGACTGACTTTGTCAGATACAAAAGTTACATTTTTTTTGTTATATAGGTCTTGCTTTATCTTGGTCTTAATCATCCAGCAGAAAAGTATAAACACAAGGTATAAAAAAGTAAAGTCATATTAATAGGTTGAGCTGTAAAAGGCTTAAGTCAGCAACTTCTGACAGTGTCAGTTCTGGGGATAACCCATTACTATTATGGACTACTGGACTGTACTGGGCTATTTTGCTGAATTCACACACACCTGCAATATTTGAATGGCAATGGAATACCTGTCTCTGACAAAACTTAACAAAAAAAGGGGGACATAAATAAAGGAACATTTTGTAATATATATATATATATATATATATATATAATCTGCATATACAAAATAGGATAGATATACAGCTACTTCCTCTTATTTCAATGAGAAGAAAGATTTATACTAATGTTTAGACAAGATATCATGTCTGCATCTTGTACTATGAATAACTCTTACAAAGACAACAATATACAATGTATTAACTATTATAACTGTCCTACTAACCTTTTTTTTTTTTTTTTTTTTTGTCTTTTTGAGACAGGGTCTCACTATGCAGTTCAGGCTGGCCTTAAGCTCACTTTGTAACTCAGGCTGGTCTCGAACTCACAACAATCCTCCTGCCTCAGCCTCCGGAGTCCTGGGATTACAGGCATGCGCCACCACGCCCGGCTTACTAACCTGTTTTGAACTATCTCCTTGATATAGCTTTCTCAATAAATTAATTAAAAAAAAGAAATGTGTGCTTCAGTTTGATGTGGTTCCAAATCAATAGATAACCTACAAATGAAACCATACTGATTTCTTAAAAGTACCATTTTTAATATCTTGCTATAACAAGCCATGATGTGATTTTACAGCTAAATTCTAATATCAGAATGAAGCACCTGGTTCTCTAGACTTTGTTTTCACTTTTTTTTTATTTTTTAATTTCTTTTTACTTGTTTTCACTTTTATCTCTCAAATTGTTGAATGCTTTAGTAGTTTATGATTTTTAACACAGAAAGTCAGACAAATGATTGAAAGTTTGAAAGGGGATGATATCAGATTTTTCAGGTGGAATTCATATGGAACTGCTTCAATAACATTTTCTTTTTTTATCATTATTTTTTTATTTTTGTTTTATTGAAGTACAGATATCAATGAGACAGTTTTAAGATACCTTGACAAGATGGATTTGATAAATTAATACATTGCAAACTGTTTTCATAATGTTTTGGTATCAACATTTTCTTTTTTATTTTAATTACTATTTTTAAAAATATTTTATTTATTTATTTGGTACAGGGTCTTGCTATGCAGCTCTGACTCATAGTGACTTCCTGTATCAGCTTCCCTAGCACTGGGACTACAGGCGTGTGCCACCATGCCTGGGGTTCTGGGGCCAGCATGGTATGCTGCACCGGGGATCAAACCCGAGTCCTTGTGCTTGCCAGGCAGGCACTTAGACTACCAAGCTATCTCCCAAGCCCACATTATAATTATTTTTTAATGACTACTGTCTGCTCATTTTTGCACAATTGAAAAAAAGGGTTTTCTGGTATATGCTCATTTTTCTTTAGGCAGTTACATATAATTTTATCTTAGGAAGTTGGTTCTATAAATCCTGTAAGAATGAAATAATGGTGATTTTATTTCTTATTAGTGACTCTGCAGTTAGTAATTTCTACATTTTATGTGCATGCAACATAAACAGTATAAAGGAGCAAAGTGATCCTATCCTGGACAATTTAAAAATGGATTTTTCTGAGGACTTGCTGAAACAAACTGATTACAGCACAGGAAGCTGGTGTAGCAAGAGCCTAGCTAAAGTTAACTCTGCTGCGGGGGTCAGTCTTCCCAATGATGGGTAACTGTTGGGAACCACAGAAGCCGAAAATTGGTCAAATGTTTGAAAGCAGGACTAGGCCTCAGTGCCTAAAGAGTCAAGCTACCTCAGTCCTGAGATAAACGTCCTGACTGGTTAATGTTGGCTATTAGTTACTAGGCAACTGTGTGTCACATGTTTCTAACTTTGTAAAGATATGAATGATGTCCATACTGTTGTTCTGGAGGTTGTCTGGCCAACCAGACAGATGGGCCATCACCTGACCCAGTTCTTGTCTTCCTATCTTTTCCTCATTCCTGCCACTGTTTCTCCAGATTAGACTGATAGACCAATGAATCCTTACAAGTAGCAGCATAGTTAGGGAGAAGCTTGGGCAGCAGGTCACCCTTGGAAATCCAGGACAGAAAGAACTGAACAGCACAGAGGTTCTTACTCTCAGTGAGAGGTAAGAAAGTCGCTAGGATGAAGCTTGGCTCTGGGCCTTGGTCCAGACTGGAGGCAGAGTAGGTGGGAATTTTAAAGAAAGCTTTGAAGAAATTCTCCACTCTCACAATTTCAAAGCTGAGTTTATGTGATATATAAAATACAAGTGAATTGCTTTGCATATGCAGTGTATAGAATAAGTGGGGAGAGAACACAAGAGCAGCCCCAGGGCTGGGAAGATGGCTCAGTGGAAAAAGTGCTTCACTGGCAAGCACAAGGGTCTGAGTTCAATCCCTGGTTCTGCAAAAAAGAGAGAGAGAGAGAGAGAGCAGCCCTTTTGTAATTGGCTCAGTGTTACTCCACTTGTAGGTGCTTAGCCCTTGACCTGGATGGTCATTGCAAGTCCTGTGAATCCTGAGGTAAATATTCAGGACTTTGGGAGGGTGAGCAAAGAAGTGCTGTGCCGACAGCCTTCCTCAGCCACCAAGGCGAGTATGCAGCAAAGCACAATGCAGCAAGGTCTCCAACTTCACATAGGATTGGCCAGTAGGAAGCTTTATAACATGGTGATGAGTGACATTGCAGCACAGAAGGACAGTCTTATTTTTCCTCATCTTGGCTCCTCTAGTAACATTTGGGCAGCTGGATGTGCAATATTTTTTTGTGTGTGTGGTAGCAGGGATTGAACTCAGTACCCTGTGCGTGCCAGGCAAGTGCTTATTCTACTGAGCTATTTCCTCAGCCCCACAATACTCTGATAGTAAAGAGGTGGAGAAAAATTTATTGCTCTGAGGTGCTAAAAAGCAATTTCTGTGTGAGTGCTCTGAAAATTATTTGACAGAATCACTGCCTTTCTAAGGGTTTTTTTTTTTGTCTTTTTTTTGCAGATGTGGGGAGTTCTGAAATTAAGAATCCAGGCAGTTAAAATTATAAAATATATGATGCACTAGCTAATAAAATATCATTGTTCTTAAGCTGAATGTGTTCTATGAGTCAAAATTCCTAAATAAAATATGAATTGGCACACATGGCTAAAGTTTTTATGTGGCAGTGAGTCAATTTGATCTTTTCTACATCATTTTTGAATACAGAAATATCTACATCTGTGCATAAGGATTTGTTGATCTCTTAGTGGTCCCTGGGAGAAAACAGAAAGAGGATTTAAAAAATCAAGAGATAATAGCTGAGGTCATGTGGTGGGCCGTGCCTGATTGGCAAAGCACCCCTGAACAGTAGTAGAGGCATTTACACCTTTGCAGAGCCACAAGACACAAGGTCGCCCGGGGACTAGCAGCCCACGAGGTCCAGGCACGATGGTTTTCTCAAGACCGAGGTTGACGGCTTAGGCACAGAGGCCTCATCCTGTCCTCCCCCTCGTGACCACTCTCCAGCTTTGGTAGCTCCAGACAATGGCATAGTGTGATAAATATACACAAATAAAATGGCTATATGCTTAGCAATAAGAATTCAGGCAGCACTATGTGAAAACAGAGTAAATTAAGGACTTTTGTAGAAAATCCTAATGGTTGTGTAACAAAGCCTAAAGAAAGATATATTTGAAAGAAGTTTTGAAGATGAATCCAAAATAGAACTAATTTAAAAATCCCTTACAGAATATGACAGTGGACTATTAAATGTGTTCATAGCAATTTAATATGCCTTGTCTTTTTCTACAGGTCTATTAACTAGTCAGAAACCTAATGCTTCTGCTTATGATTAAAATCTTAAAGCCATAAAGATGTAGAAATGTGAATAATAAAGTTAGACAAAATAAAGCATCACAACAGAACCAAGTTTGTTTTTAACTGGGCTTCCCTTAAATACTATGGCCATTTGGAATTATTCTCCACAGTAGGTTCTTGGGTCATTTATATTTAGTGTTATGTTCAGTTTTGTTGCCTCAGTTCAAAGAGGGAGGTAAAAGGAGGGACGAGAGGATCTCTCAGGAAAGAATAACTAACCTAAAGTCTGTCAGAGTAATAGACCACCGGTAAAGATCTGGAGTTAGTGAACAGGCTTGTTCTAAACCAGAACAGACATAGAAATATATGGTAATAACAAAGCAAGTCATTTGCATGTCCTGTTCTTTGATTATATCTTCTCTTTTTAAAGTTTTTCTCTACTGTTGGATTTCTGAATTTACTAGTAGTTTCATGGAAAACATATAATACCTTTGCTTTTTTTTTTTTTTTTTTTGTGGAGCTGGGAATTGAACTCAGGCCCTTGTGCTAGCCAGGCAAGCCCTTATTCTAGATACCTTTGTGAAATAGCCTCTGTCTACTTTGCTCTCGTTGCTGAGACAAAATACACAATTCCCAATGTTACTTGGAGAAAGGCTTATTTAGCTCACATTTTGTGGATGTGTCAGTCCATAACTGGTGGCTCCAAGGCCAGTGGCACATTGCAGAGGAACAACAGTCACCGAGCCTTAAGCCCGGCATTGCACACTGACACTCTAGATTCAGCTACCTCCAAAAAGAAAAAAGAAAAAGATAGTCACCTCTGAAAAGCTTCATTGACTGCATGAGGCTTTGGGGGGACAGCTAGATACAAAGCATAATAGCTTCTATGCCCCAAGAGACTGTTATAAATTTATGAATTCTACTTTTACCAGAATTCACTACAAAATACAAGATACAAAGCCAGCATAGTAGCACACACCTGTAATCTCAGCATTCTGGAGATTGAGGGACGAAGGCTGTAGTGAGTTCGAGACCAGCCTGAGCTACAAAGTGAGCTCAAGGCCACCCTGAACTGCATAGTGAAATCCTGACTGAAAAAGTTAAACAAAACAAAAAGATACAAGATACACATACAAGAGATAAAATATAAAATAAAACCAGCCGGGCGTGGTGGCGCATGCCTGTAATCCCAGCACTCGGGAGGCTGAGGCAGGAGGATTGTTGTGAGTTCGAGACCAGCCTGAGCTACAAAGTGAGCTTAAAGCCAGCCTGAACTGCATAGTGAGACCCTGTCTCAAAAAAGACAAAAAAAAAAAGACCAAATAAAATAAAATAAAATAAAATAAAACCTTTGCAAAGAAGTCAGTAAATAATTGAGCAAGCAAATGTTCAAGGTTCATACTGTAAGGGAGGAAATGTTCAGTGACATTACACTAGTAGTTGAGGAACGAAAAAGGCACTATACTGTCTGAAATTGAAAATTCAAGAAGAAAACTTGAATAAGCAGGCAATTTTAAGAAATGTAAATTAGGCTGGGGAGGTAGCTCAGTGGTCTAAGTGCTTGCCTCACAAGTGCCTGCCTGGCAAGCGCAAGGACTCGGGTGCGATCCTTGGTACTGCATGCCGTGCCAGCCCTATGGGAATGAAACTGGGCATGATTGCACACGCCTGTGACCCCAGTGCTGGGAGGCTGAGACAGCAGCATCGCTAGGAGCCTGAGCTGTGTAGCGAGGTCCTGTACCAAATAAATAAGATTTTTTTTCAAAGAAAAAATATAAATTAAAACTTTTATTTTATTTATTTATTTATTTTTTTTTTTTGTCTTTTTTGAGACAGGGTCTCACTGTGCAGTTCAGGCTGGCCTTAAGCTCACTTTGAGCTCAGGCTGGTCTCGAACTCACAACAATCCTCCTGCCTCAGCCTCCCTAGTGCTGGGATTACAGGCATGCGCCACCACGCCCGGCAAATTAAAACTTTTAGTACCATTATAAAAAAGTAATATTTTTGTTTCAAGTAAAGTGGACTTCCCCTATTCTTTCTTAAACTGTCAGTATGCCTTCCACTTCAAGGTGAAGCCAGGTCCCAAGTAATGGCGGAGGCAAGGGCAGAATCAGACTTGCTATTTTGGTTTGTTTATTTATTTATTTATTGTGTTTTAGGGAAGGATCTAGAGGGTGTTTAGGGTCTCACTGCACAGATCAGACTCATAGTGATATCCTCCTGTTTACAGCCTCCTAAGTGCTGGGATTATAAGTGTGTGCCACCATGCCCAGTCTCAATCAAACCCCTGGCACCTGCACCTGCTTGCAGGTGCTTTAATCTGCTGAGCTATTTGGCCAGTCTATATAGATTGTTATTTTAGTGGGAGCCTCTCTCACTTGGCAGAAGCAGCCACCATCCATAGGAGAGCTGGGAACAGACATCACCTACACCCAAAACAGAACAATTAAATAACAGTTTGTGTCCACAACTCAGGTCAGCAGACTTAGCCCTCATTGTGAGTTCCACTTGACAATTAACATTTTATAAGTTCGCAATTATATATTTGCCTAAATTCAGAATTGGTAAAAGTGACCAAAGTATCCCTGAGAACCTCCTCCTCTGTTTTCCCAGGTTGAATAGTGTATTCTCTAGAAACCAATGCTTGACAGCACCATCCCTTTCTACGGCATCTTACCAAGGCAAGTACAGAGTGAAGAAAATGAGAAAGCTTTTCTCTTTTGTAATAATTTTTCTAGGAATAAGAATTTCTAGAAGGTAAAAATTGTTTCTTTTCTACCTTTGTATTCTTCATGTTACTGTACCTTGCTGTTAACTAGCTTTTTTTAAAAAAAATAAAGTGAGGCCTAAAGAAAGCATCTAGCCGGGCATGGTGGCGCAGGCCTGTAATCCCAGCACTCAGGAGGCTGAGGCAGGAGGGTTGTTGTGAGTTTGAGACCAGCCTTAGCTACAAAGTGAGCTTGAGGCCAGTCTGAACTGCATAGTGAGACCCTATCTCAAAAAGACAAAAAAAAAAAAAAAAAAAAAAGAAAGCATCTAAAACAATTTTAAGGAATGTGGTAAATACTCTACACAGTATCTACTTTTTAAGCCTGTTGATGATTTAAGTCTTTTAAAAGCATTTCAGAAATCGACAAAGGAGAAATACATTTCAGCCAGAAGATTCTTGCTTTTCCTAGGAATTCATGCCTGCTCTGTTTCCATTTAGATGATGACCTTGTTTATACTTTTTTTTTTGCTGGAACTAGGGAATGAACTCAGGCCCTTGCGCTTGCCAGGCAAGCACTTATTCTACTGAGCCATCTCCCTGGCTCCCTATACTTCTAAAGATATAAATTCTAGATGCATGACTCAACTTATTTGGAGACACAGGATTTCACTACTTGTATAAAATGAATTTGCTTTTTCTTTTTATAAGGTTAGTTTATAAAAAATCATCCAAGAATCATATACAACAAGTGCAGGAAATCTATCCACATGCTAAATACTAAGGGCTCCAGCTGAGGGCCTGGATCCTAATATCCTGCATGGGTCCAGATGCAAACCTAGAGCTCATAACAATGCCCCACCCACTCCAACTATAGGCCCAGAGCCCCGAACAAAGTCTCAGGCAGCCCTGCTTCATGGACCTGTGCTGAGAAGGCCCAGAGGTCAGTGGTGGAAAGTCCGTGCCAACAGGATGAAGGATCTGTGCCAGCAGGCTGAGGAATCTGAACTGGAGCCAGGAAGCAGCTCGAGGTAAGACCAGAGCTCCCCTGAAAAGTACCACAGCCATCCTCAGCCATGAGTTTGCTTTATACTTCAATACCTCCAGCAGAACAGCTTTGAAACCAATGCTAAGACACTCACCTTTTCAAGAAAACTTCCCTGTCCCAAATCCTCTCACCGAATCCCTTTTGGGGAACTTCTCACTACTAATTAATAATGCTACCAAATTTTTATCTAAAACCATATCAAAGTGTTTGGCCTAAAAAACAAAATTTAGGGTTTTACGTATTTCTCCCTATTTTGCTGTTTAAAAAGTAAACATAGGTCTGGCCAGATAGCTTAGCTATCTGGATTGAAGTGCCTGCAGGGACCAAGGTTCAAGCCTTGGTGTGCCGTGCTGGCCCTGTGGCCCCTGGGGTGTGCTGAGAAGGTGACCGAGACTGGGCATGGTGGTGCACACCTGTAATCTCAGCACTCAGGAGGCTGAAAAGGGGATCACTACGAGTCCAATCTATGTAGTGAGACCCTGAACTAAATACATAAAAAAGATTAAAAAGTAAATATAGCAGCATAGAAATAAAGACACAACAGACTGAACTGATAAGTCTGAAAGACATTTTTTTTGTCTTCTGCACAGCTAAAAGGACTCAATTTTCTTCTAGCTGTGAAAACAAGAATTTTTAAATCTTAAAATAGATTTCTTTAAAAGAAAGACTTCAAATAATCCTTTAATTTATTAGCCATATCTGAAGGAATCAAACTGAAATTTAAATAAAATGTTATCATATAGAATAAAAGGAAAGAGTTAAATTCTTTTTTGTACACCCTGTACACCCTGTCCTAAATACAAAAATTTTAAAAAAGATGACACTGTAATGGAGTCAGAAAAATCTTGACTTACTATTTGATAAACAGAAAAACAGGCAGCAAACAAATCTTTTAATGAAACTGTTATCCCCAACTAAAATTTGCATACATGTTCTTCTGTTAAACCAATTTAAAAATTTCATGTAGAAATCGGGGCCTTTGTAGTAATTCTAAGTGATTATTTTCACACAACAAAGTCTTTTTTAGTTCCAAAAAAACCCAACATTTCTTAAAAGTAGAACTTGCAAATTTCAATGTGCCAATAATTTTTGTGGGCCTCTCCGTGGAGCCCTTATACATGTGTTATGGTATGAAGAATAATTTCCATTCCCCAAAGATGTCCAAAATCCTGTTTTCTGAAGTCTGCAAATACCTTCCCCTATGTGACACAGAAATTTGCAAGTGTGACTGATGTAAGTACTGGAGATGAGAAGATTGCTCAGGACTTTCCAAGTGGACAGAGGCCAAAGAGTGACCACAAGCTAAGGAGGTGTAGTAATGGGCACAGGGGTCTCAGTGGTGTCCTGGGTGGGTGAGAGCCGACCAAGGGCGGTAGACAGCCTGGAGACGGCGGGAATGGCAGGCGCTTGTCCTCCGAAGCTTCCAGAGAATGCAGCCAGCCCAGCCAAAGCTTTGGATTTCAGCCCTCGAACACCCACTTTCAGATTGCTGACCCTAGAACTGAGATAACCAATCTGTGTTACTTTTAAGCTAAGAAATCTGTGATAAATCAGGGGCAATGATACTCACAGAGAAGATTTTCCAGGGTGACTTGCTCCCACAATATAAATGCGCAAATAAAAAGGCTTATATTGTAGCAGCAAAATTCAGTGAGATAAATACAAATGGGAATGGGAATCTGAGCAACAAATCTGATGATAACAATATATAATATAATAACCACTGTTAATTTCCCATTCTTGTTTCAAAACTCTGTACCACTTTTATTGTCTTATGGTGCTTTGTTTTTGCCTTTGTTCTTACTTGTTTTTGTTTCTTTCATCTTCAAAATAAAAATTTTTAAAAACGGGAATGGGAACAAAGAAGACTTTCATTGCTGGCAGGACATGAACTCGATGCTAAATATATATTTTCTTATTTATCATACATAAGGTATGATTGGAAATACAGTAGTTATTTAAATTTTAAAAATTAATATAATAAAAAATATATTGTCATGACGATAGGATAAATTTGGGTGAAGGTTGGAAGAATATTTTATGTTGAGGACATTAGTGGCTTTTTTTACTGTAAAGCAATTTTAAAGTTTCGATATTGGCCAGGAAGATAGCTCAGCAGCAGAGGTGCCTGGCAAATGCAAGGTCCTGAATTTGGTCCCCAGTACCACCAAAAATAAATAAATAAATATTAACTATATTTGTTGATTGCCTCTCATTGCCAATTGCCCTTGTGGCAATTTCTGTCAAATAAAAAAATTATGGTGGGGCTAGGGAGATGGCTCAGTGGAATAAGTGCTTCCCTGGCAAGTGCAAGGGCCTGAGTTCAATCCCTGGTTCCGCTAAAAGAAAAAAAAGTTATGGTGTAACCTCACTCATTTTATTCACCAGATCTAGTACCAACCAATTTCAGGCTCATCTTCACATTCAAAATACCATGAAAGATAAATAGTTAAATGTTCCAGATCAATTCAGGACACAATGCAGCCATTACCCATAAAAGCTGACTTCTAGAACTGCTTTGGAAAGGGATAAGAAGGATGACATGAGTGTGTGGGACATGGGTGCATGATGCTGAAGGAGGCTGATAGCAATGTGTCATTTGCTTTAATAATTAAAAAAATCTGAACATTCACTTCTTCATTCATACCGGAAGGGCACACACAGAATAGCAGACTTATAGGCATTATTGCAAAGGTTAAAACTCAGTCAAAGCTGGTGACTGCGCTCATGCTGCCTGTCCTATAGTCAGTCTTGACTATATTTGTCTTTTTTTCCTGTATTTTGTACAAGGTCTACAGGGTCTCACTATACAGATCGGACTCCTAGTGATCCTCCCGTTTTCAGCCTCTCATGCGCCGGGATTACGGACGTGTGCCACCATGCTCAGTCTCGATCAAATCTCAGTGTGCCCCAGGGTCAGGGCCTGCATAGCATACCAGGGATCAAACCCAGCTGCTGTGCTCTGTCTAGGCAGGAGCTTTTAGGCTGCTGAGCTATCTGGCTGACCCATATGTACTTCTCTTTAATGATGTACTGGGCCAACTTGACTGTGTCCAGCTTGTGTTTTCCTCAGTTAGAAAATATATATTGTTTCCAACTTGCTTCAAGGACTTCATGTTGTGAACAGACATGTCCAGTCAAGGACCCATTTACCACTACTTGTTCTGCTCACACCTCCTGCCCCCTCCTTCCCAGAATGTCTGACAGCATATGACATAATTCTTGTATTCCATGTACTTCCCACTCACAGACCATATTTTACCTGAACTCAAACCTGACTCTGGGTTGGTGATTCAAACCTGTGGGCTCTGCAGCCTGATAGCATGATTGCCTTCTAACTTGTCAGTGCAGTGCCTTCTATTTGGACTGATACTGGTTTTCTGCCACAATACCTTGTATATCTAAAATTTAAGGCTTAATTTAATTCTTTGCATAATTGTTGAAATGATAGTGAAGAACCACTCTTTTTTTGTTTGTAAGAGAATGGTTCTCCTTTCAGGCATGTGGAGAATCCCACGAGCTGTTGAAAAGTGACTGTCCAGAGTGACAGGAAGCTAGAAAAGGATTTATGGTGGGTGATTTTTAGACTCAAAATAGACAAAGCAAGTGCAAAAAGAAAATTAAGGTCAGCCAAATCCCCTCAGGATTTCCCTGGAACCACATACAGCACCTTGTGGATCTTTTGTCAGTGTCAGCCATGTGGATGAATGGTCAAGCCCTTGCTTGACCAATTTGCTCTCTGTGAAAGCCTGAGAGAATTTTTCTCTCTAGGTGACTCTCCGTAGGCACACTACAAATCATCAGTCACTTCTCTGTGGCCCCATAGTCTCCTTGATCAGAAAATTTGGGGCACCAGTTAGTCACAGGATGCCACAGCAGTTCTCTTATGACTTGAGTCCTCACTGACCTTAAAGGTCTAGGGCCAAAATATTAGCTATCTTTTTAGCCCATCGGTCTGTCCAATTTTTGGTCTGCAAATTTTAGTTGTTAAACATCCAGAAGGGAAGCTTAATGATGTTATTAACCTATAACAGAGGCAGTTAAGCTTAACATCACTATCTGTCTGAATATCACATACTGTGGACATAAAAATTTCAAGTTTTTTTACATGTTTTTCAAACATAGAGTAAGACGTATGATAATTAAATAGTTTCTTCCTTAATAATACACTTCTGTCTCAGTCCTTGTACTTCATCATGGTAGAATTCTGACAGACAGCCATGTAACTCCCGGAGCTTTAAAAATGGCAATGAATAAGCTCCCTCAGAGCAATGTTTTGTTTTTCACACTGAATGTAAATTTTAGTTATAAAACAAGTATACAACCAAAACATTTTTAAATTATCTGGCAACTCATCACATCATTGCAAGAGATAAATCTGACCTTAATTTTAATTTATGAAAAACTTAAATTGGACAGTTTGTTCACATGAGAATTAAAACTTGTTTAAAAAAGAACAGGGGAATAAAACCAACGCAAAATAACTGTCTAGAAAGACAACAAAAGCCCTGAAGCTGAGTGGGCAAGAGTGGCCTATTCGCCAGTGCACTTCTCTTCACTGAGAAATATGGGAGGAATCTTGGGGAGAACCCCAGAATAGCACAGTGGGGAGCAACAAAGGCTGACAGCAATGGTTTTATAGGATTAGAGGTTACACAAAAGCCTGTTACAAAATTGCAGGCCTTGACTCATTTGATCACTACACATTATGAAAGACTTAAAAGAACTCTATAAAAATACAGTTTGCCTGTTCCTGGCTGTTATTAATAGTAAAATAGTGAGGAAATGGTCTTGAAATAAGAGTGTGAGGGGCCAGGGAGATGGCTCAGTAGAATAAGTGCTTCCCTGGCAAAGGCAAGGGTCTGAATTCAATCCCTGGTTCTGCCAAAAAAAAAGAAAAAAGAAATAAGAGTGTGTTTCTTTTTTATAACCATGCCTGTAGCATATCTTCTGCCATGGATTGCATTGAATATTAAGAGTGAGAAGGCTTGTGGTGTGTTTGCATAATACATTTATGTCATTGGCAGAGTTTTTTGTTGATTCTAGTTCAAGTGTGTTTCAGTTTCATCAGACGCCTAAGTCCCTCAATGGAGGCTTGGGATTATCGGTATTACCCTTTTATGATTTCTCATTAGCTCTCTGGAGATGGGCCATCCTTTTCCTCCCACTAAGACTAAACTAAGACCACTAAGATTTTTTTTTTTTTTTTTTTTTTTTTTTTTTTTTTTTTTTTTTTTTTTTTTTTTGTCTTTTTGAGACAGGGTCTCACTGTGCAGTTCAGGCTGGCCTTAAGCTCACTTTGTAGCTCAGGCTGGTCTCGAACTCACAACAATCCTCCTGCCTCAGCCTCCCTAGTGCTTCAAGACCACTAAGATTAAAATACACTCCAAGGGAAAAATCTTTCTCAGCATGGGATCACCTCTGTCCCTTGAGTCATCCCAGGGTTATCTGCTGCCTGCCAGGTCATGGCCCTCTGAGTCTGCTGCCGATCTCGAATGTTCTGCTCACCCTTCACGTCACTATGTGCACCCAGTGGGTAGCTTGTAGTGTCTTCGTCTCTACCTCAGACTCCTTCATGCATTACTAAATTTGTCTCTATATTTTAATTCATGCTTTTGCTCAAACAGGTGACTGGGGATCTTGGCCATATCCCCAATACTTGGCTTCTGAACACAACATTCTAATTAGGTCTGATAGAGAAGACCCATCCAAGTGGGAAGATGGTGTGAAGGATTCCATGGGACAGATTTAGGGTCCTCCAAATAGAAAGTAGAGGATGATGGCCCTGGAAATTTTTCTGTAGCTGGAAAAATGGGACAGAAGCAATCTAAAGAGCAGCAGAATTATATCCAGCTCTTGCATAAGCTTCTTAAACAAGTGAGAACTCAAGTTAGGACTTGCACCTTAACGAAAATGACATGTGAAATTATGAAATTCAATCTTTTGTTTCTGTAGGTGGAAAACATAGATTTAGAAGACTGGGATAGGATTAGTGGACATTTAGAAAGAGCTCATGGTAGGGGTGAAAAAGTGTTGTAAGAAACATTCTTCTGTTGGGTATTAGTAAGATCTATTTTAGAACCCTTAAGCCCCAGTCTGTCTAAAATGCCAATGCTATAGCAAATTAGGGAGAATGATGATAGAAATGCAAAATCAGGTGGAAAGAAGAGCCAAAGATTACAACAGAAAGAGTGGTCAATACATGGGAAGGTAAAATCTCTGGGTGCTCCTCCTGTAATAGAGAACTAGTGGTAGAAATGGCAGATGGGGAAATTCTAGGCTCTGCATCTTCAGGTTATGAAGATCAGGCCACCTCGAACCTCACAGGTCTAATTGCCAGGTGGCAGCCTGCCTGTTGAGTTACTAGGCAGCAGTCTGAGAAGCCGCCAAGCAGAGGGAAATTCTTGGGCCTTGCTGATTTCCAGTGATCTATAAACACGACCTAGATAATCAGAATCAGCTGCCTGGCAGATCATTAAGCTTTTTACTCTAAGTTGTTACAATAATTTTTAAAAGGGTGTAATGAACAATGGAGCTCAAGAGCCATGTACCTTGGGGATTTTAGATTCTGTTTTAGAGACTCATTGCTTAACTCCTAATGATGTGAGATATCTTGCCCACTCCTGTCTCCTAGTCAGGACTTACATTTCAATATCCAATTGCAAGAGCAACCTAAGGATCAGCCTGACAGAAACAGATGGGATGACAAAGCTAATGTAATTGCAAAAATATTATTGGAAACAGGGCAATATGCAGATGTAACCTAAGAGTCGCGGTGCACCAATGAGAATTTTGTACAAATAGGACATATAATGAAAAGGTCTTGGGTTACTGCACCTGAGGACGGGGCTCCTGGTCTCTTAATATCTTACAAAGGCCAGGAGAAGCTTACACACAAGCAACTACAAGAAGCCATGCACACAGACAAATTCCTCATGCTCAAGCAGCTGACATACTTGTCTTTCAAGTCATTTATGACAATGCCAAGCAAGACTGTAAATTGGCTCTGGTCACCATGTGAACTTCCAAAGATTTAAACAGTTATATTAAGGCTTGTCAGGATATCAGTTCAGAAACTCATAGGAGGGTTGTGTTAGCTCAAGCTATGCTGGCTTTTGTAAACCAAGGTAAAAACAACTAAACTAGAAATGTTAAATGTCTAAATTGTGGTAAAATTGGACATTTTCATTGACAACATACTTTTTTTTTTTCTTTTTTCTTTTTTTTTTTTGCGGAACCAGGGATTGAACTGAGGCCCTTGTGCTTGCCAGGGAAGCACTTATCCCACTGAACCATCTCCCTGGCCCTACAACATACTTTTACAAGCCAAGGTAATCCTTTCACTAACTCTAGTCTGGAAGGTATTGAAGTTGAACTGAGTCTTAGCCAATGATATGAAAAGGGCAATCATTGGGCTAGGCACTGCCAGTCTAAATATCACATAAGTAGAGCTCTTCTGTCAGGAAACAGGAAGGGGGCTCAAGCCCAGGACCTCAAAAAGCTAGGGGTGAGCCCAGTGGGAGAATCAAGCTTCCTATCCAATTTCCAATTAAAACCTCAGTCAGATTTATCCAGTCTGGACCCAACAGCAAGCTTAGATTCCCAGAGGAACATTGCCTCCTTCGCTCAAAGAACTTAGGGGAGCACAGGATTAGATCTATCAGCTGCCCAAAAGGAATCTCATTGGGAGTGATAAGTCAGTTGCCATTCCCACTAGGATCTGGGGATTTCCACCTAAAAATACTATTACATTATTTATGGGGAAAGCCTCTTTAAGCTTAAAAGGTCCTATTGTTAGTCCTAGTGTTATTGATAAAGATGAGATTCAAGTCTTTGTACAGACAATGGATATTTAGGTAACTGAGCCTGAAAAATACATTGCTCATTTGGTATTATTACCAGTACCCCCATCTGGTGATGCTTATTTTAGATAGGGACCTTAATTAGGATGGATAATGGGGGAAACTTCAAAAAGAGAAATTTATTTTACACAGAAGCTAGTGGAAGAGTGACCTATGTGCTTCAGTATAACTAATGGAAAAGCCTCTCAAGGCTATTAGATACAGGTGCTGCTATTTCTATAGCACCATTCCACCAGTGGCTCACTTCCTGGCCTGCGACACCAGCTTCTACATCACTGGTGGGACTTGGTTCACCCCAACAGGTTTTACAAAGTGAATCTCCTTTAACATATCATGGGCCTGATGGTAAAACTGGTTTATTTCTTCCCTCATGGTACATTAAATGTATTTATGCCTTTCAAAATGTAAAGGCTTCTTCTAAAATGCAAATCTGGGATTGTTTATGGTGATATGCATTTTCTTTTGAATCTAAACATCTGTCTTTCTCTTATATTCCAAATACTTGTGATAGGAAGGTTCATGCCAAGCCAACATGAGGGCACCAATCAACTGATAATTTTTAACAAAAATGTACACAATGTGTATGTTATATATCTGCCACTATAGTTACAGATGGTTAGACATTAAGTAGTCCAGGCAATGTCACAAATTCTCTGATGGCATCCAACTGAAGGATAACAAATTGGGTGTTTCTTTATATTTTTTAATACTTTGTGATCAGCTGGAGATATTTGAACAAAAATGGGATTTTATCCTAAGATGGACATTTAAATGTATTTCAAAAATAATAGCATGATTGTCATGCTAAAATATTATGTATGGATTTTGATCTCAATTTTTCTCTGTAAAACCATATAACTAGAGCCGGGCGTGGTGGCGCATGCCTGTAATCCCAGCACTCGGGAGGCTGAGGCAGGAGGATTGTTGTGAGTTTGAGACCAGCCTGAGCTACAAAGTGAGCTTAAGGCCAGACTGAACTGCATAGTGAGACCCTGTCTCAGAAAGACAAAAAAAAAAAAAAAAAAAAAAAGTAACTGTTATCTGCTAACCTACAGGGATTCAACTACAACATCAATGGTTGGCAAGAAATAACAGATTTCTGGCTATACTTTATTTCAAAATGCTTGATATTCAGGTAAAATTGTAACTATGTTCCCTAAAATTATAACTATGTTTCTACTACAATGCTGATGACACTGATCTCTTTTGGTTGTTCAACAACTGAGGTTTAGAGAGCAAATCTAGAAAGGTAACTGAGCAAAGAGGATAGTCAACATTCTGGCTTGGTCCTCCAATGTCAGTGAAAATGCCAGGACATGAGGGAAATTTCAGCAGCACCCTGCAACACTGGGGAGTCACACACACTTCCTGACCAATGAGACTAGTGGGCCCCAGGGGATGAGAAAGCAGTGAACAGTTGCTGAAGGAGGATCACTGGATAGAAAAGTCCCCCATATTTTTATAGAGAGCAACTGCTCAAGCAAAGGCTGAGACTCATCCTGATGGCTGACACTAACCGAGGGGCTGAGAAGCTCTGTGCATGGGTAAAGGATAAAGCCTGAGGAGACTTCACTGACCTTTACAGGTAGTGAGAGATTTGTTTTATTTTATTTTATTTTGGTTGTAAATTGTGCTTAATTTCTGTAATCAAATATGATGCGGTGAAAATACAGCTATAAACTTCTTTGAGCATCCAGAAAATAAAGGGCACATTTATACAGATACAGCTCAACAGCTTTATCCCTTAAAAGAAAGAAAACAAAAATTTGAATTCAAGCTAGTTTATCTTCACTGTAATACTTGGAGATATAAACAAAGTCAAGATATTATCTACTGTAAATTATTAATATAGATTTCCAAACTTGCACAGTGCTGCATTTTAAAGTAAATGGTCTCATTTCACCTTTTACTATTAGGCATAACCCACATTTAAATCTTGAATGAAAATTTCACAATATATAAACCCACTGAGAATTCTGGATTTATACAGATACGAATACAAGCTATAGAAATCTGATTTCAAATATAAATACACAAATCATCATGATCGTACATGTTATACACTTGCTTATTTTGCTATAGTAATTTAAAAAAACATAGAAAAATATTTCATTGCAAATTCAACTGCTGTGATAAGGGCCATGACCTTGTATCTTTAGACCACATGTTATAGAATGTAAAGCATCACCAGGCATTTTGAAAATGAAAAGTACTAAGATTGAAGAAGCTACCACACAAATATTCATGTTTTAACAAGGTATCAAAATAGTAAGTTTATGGTGTACTTGGAAAGAAATGAGGTAGGGAAATGGAGATCAGTGATAATTTAAAAAGGCCCATAGAACGTATGTGAAAGAAGAGAGAAACTGCCTTCCCTGTATTAAATTAAGAGGTTAATTTTACTTAACACAGGGCTTACTTTAACTTGTTGGTCTTAAACACTCCACAGAGAAGTATAACCAAAAGATGTATAAAAACAATGTCATGGCGATAAGCCAAATTTAAATGACCCCTTCTAGCAGTTTCCAGCTAAACACTGTTATGGGACATTAAGAAAAACTACAGTGAAATGTATTTTGATTTTACATCCTGCAATTTCTCAGAAAATTTTATTTTTGCCTAAAGGCTGCCAAACTCCACACGATCATGCAGATGGAACCAATGACAAATGTGCTAGACTCTGTTTATGGGGAGCCATCAGATCAACCTTGTAAGCAGAGTTCATAACTGCTAAGCCACAACATGGTATCTGTCTACCTAAGACCCATTAGATTAGCTCTCTGAAGAGCATTCCTGACTGATCACTGCTACACTGATAGTTGACCCTTCTCAGCCCAAAGCAGTTAGCTAACAACAATGACCATTCTCTTGTAACCACAGGTAGGGATACTTCTTCAGAGGGAGTAATGCTATAGGTAGTCAGTTGTTTAGAAATATTGGAGGCAGACAGACAGAGTTGCAGGTCAGTGCCAAAGACAAGTGCAGCTGGTAATGTAATTATAAAAACAAAAAGGGAAATCCCTCCATATACAGTAAGGCCATATTAATATGCTGAGGTGTAAAAGGCTCTAGTCAACAACTTCCGTGCATATCCCACTACTATTGTGGACTGCTGGACTGTGTTGGAGTGTGTCGCTGAATTCAAGCACCTGTAACAAATGACTGCCAATAGACTACCCATCTCTGACAGGACTAAGCAAAAAAAGGGATACAAAGGAAGGACCACTTTATATTTGTATACACAGAATAGTTAGGATAGATATGCAGCTACTTTTGCTTAATTCTATGAGAAGAAAGATTTGTACTAATAGTGTTTGGACAGGAGATCCTGTCTCCTTCTTGACTATGGATAACCACTAGGAAGTTAACAATGTAAAAAAGTATTAATTATTGAAATTGTCCTATTAATCAGCTTTGAAAATGTCTCATTGATATTTGTCTCTCAATAAAATAAAATAAAATTTAAAAAAATGAAAAGTGAAAAAGGGAGATATAAATGGAGGAACATTTTGTAGTGAAATATATATATACATATGTAATGTGAACTAGAAGAGCCTAATTTATTTATGGTACTGGGGACTGAACTCAGGACCTTGTGTTTGACAGATGAATCTAATTGTTTTCAGAAGACATATTCTTTAAGGTTCTAATAGAACATCATAAAGTATTTCTTAAAATAAAAATGGGAAAAAGTTATCTTTTTTTTTTTTTTTTTGCAGAACTGGGGATTGAACTCAGGCCCTTGTGCTTGCCAGGGAAGCACTTATTCCACTGAGCCATCTCCCCAGCAAAAGTTATCTTTTTTTTTTTTTTTTTTTGTCTTTTTGAGACAGGGTCTCACTATGCAGTTCAGGCTGGCCTTAAGCTCACTTTGTAGCTCAGGCTGGTCTCGAACTCACAACAATCCTCCTGCCTCAGCCTCCCAAGTGCTGGGATTACAGGCATGCGCCACCACGCCCGGCTGAAAGTTATCTTTTTAAAGTAGCAAATATTTTTTTCAAGTGAGGCATCCATATATATATGGCTTTTATTTTTTTGATACAACAAAAGGAAGCTTGAAAAGCATATGTAAATTATATTAAATGTTTGAATAATAGATGGGTCATTTCTGTTAATATTGATACAGAGGGACACACACAGTGTTTGTTGACAATGTGGCTAAATTTGTTATTACATTATTATGGTTTGCTGGGGAGATGGCTCTGTGGAATAAGCACTTCCCTGGCAAGTACAAAGGCCTGAGTTCGATCCCCAGTTCTGCACAAAAAGAAAAAAAAAGACATTGTTATGGTTTGTGTTTAGATGTCCCCCCAAAGTCTCATGCAGTTTTAGGCTTTTAGGAGGTTGGTAAATTTAGAATTTATGATGAGCTCATGGTCTATTGCTGGGACTAAGGGATGAAGTGCTACACTTGCCCATGGCAGGTGGAATGCATCCAATATAAAGGTCATAAAGGGTCTCTCTCCTCTTTTGTTGCTTTTTCTGTCTTCTACCACCATGAACTGTTGTCCCCCTGGTATGTGCCACTCCGCCTGGGACCCAGCCAATTTTGGACTGAAACCTCTAAAAACTGTAAACTAAATATACTTCTCTTCTCTTAACTTGTGTTGGGTACTTTGTCTTAGCAATGAGAAAGTAACTAAGACATACATTAATAAATATGAAATAGGGATGGGGAGATAGCTCAGTATCATAAGCTCCTGTCTGGCAAGCACAAGCTTCTGGGTTTGATCCCGGGTACTGAAAAAAATAAAAGTACAAGAAAGAAAGAAAAAAATGAATTGATAAATACCTCCTGGGTTGATAAAGTATCAAAAATGATATGAAAAATAAAAATGAAATTGAAGGCTTAAAAAATTCAAAAAACATTCTATGCTTGCATTACTATATCTGAAGAGTTCATGGTCAATTGAGCTCTTGTATTTTTCTGTAGAAACTCATCTTAAGGACATTCATACATACTTAGGCTGTTAACAAGGACAATGGCTTTTTTTCCTGAGAAGCAGCCTCAAAGAATAAACACCTGAGTGTAATGTATGTATGTATGTGTATATATGTGTGTGTGTGTGTGTGTGTGTATATATATATATATATATATATATATATATATATATATATATATGTATATACATGCAGGCCAGGCATTCTGAAAAGAAGTCAGTACCTCCTGCCTGCAGCTTCATTCTGAAAAGCCATTTAACTATTAAGACTTCTTTTCTTTTCATTTAGTGGATACAGGGTCTCACTACACAGTTCAGACTTGTCCCAGCTTTGGGACCTGCATGGTACACCCAGCGTTCTGGGGCTGGCACAGCATGTAGTATCAGAGATCAAACCTGAATCTTTGTGCTTGCCAGCCAGGAGCTTAGGCCACCGAGCTATCCCCCTAGCCCCTTAAATATTTTAAATGTTTACACAAATACATTTATTTAAAAATGACACAGAGCAAAATCTGCTCCTGGAAAAGCAGCCCACTTTGTCTGACCACACTGCAGGGCGTGGATGACAGCTTTCAGCGGGTACTCCACTAGCTGTCTTGTTAAATCCAAAACAAGCCCTGTGGCAATGATGTCGCATCAGTGAAAGCTCCTGTTCGTGATGTCTTGGTCTGACCATCTCCACTGTTTTCCAGAAACAAGATATTTCTGAGTGTGCCAAAGCATGAACATTTTACTTTGCATTATGATTGGCTGTATTCCTCAAAACTCTTGCATGAGTAACAGCTGCATTACTTGTTATGCAAGCAACTCTAAAAAGAAAAAGAAAAAAACAACAACTTTTTTTTTAGAAAGAAAATTAGAGCTCAGAGATACTACCTGACATTTCCAAGAACAGAACTTGGAATTAACAAAGTCATGACTTCAAGACTGTTGATCCTTATCACGATCAGTTTAAATTTATCACTTGTTTTATATTAATAACCACATTTAGAATTATAAATGAAATGCTAATTATATTTTTTTCTTGTTGAAATATGTTATCGGAGGAGTTCTTAAAAATCAGCAATGAGCCAAGTACAGTGATGCATACTGCACCAACGCTGAGAAAGGCTTGGGACGAGGGCCACCAGTTTGAACCTAGCCTGGGCCTCCTGTGTCAAAAGCACACACATGAGAAGTCAAAGTGTGTCTCAGTGCAAACAAGAAAAAGAAAAAGTGGCTCACGTGCCCACAGTTCCCACACTCCGGTATGCACGTCTCAGCTTGGCATTGGTCATCAGTATTAACTACAACCTCTACGCACAGCCCTGGGAGGGTACGCCATGACTTCGGTCTTCAAGTGACAGAGGGAAAGCAGGAGCTGTCCCTAAAAATTAAAAATATAAAGCATCACAAGATGTGCTTTTAAAAAAAGTCCTCTTAAACGTAAGTGATTAGAGGGTTGGCCAAATAGCTCAGCAGAATAAAGTGCTTGCTTAGGCAGATGCGGGGGCAGGGAGTTCAACACCCAGGCCTGCCATGCCAGCCCTGCCCCTGGGATGCACTGAGATGGCAATTGAGACTGGGTGTGGTGGCAGGCGCCTGTGATCCCAGCACTTGGGAGGTTGTAAACAGATGGATCACTATGAATCCCATCTACACAGTGAGACCCTGTACACTCGGTACACCCTGTTCTTAATATAAATAAATAAATAAATAAATAAATAAATAAATAAATAAATAAATAAATAAATAGAAGTGATTAGGAAAGTGAAGACCATGACTAGGCCTCAAAAACTGGATATAATTAAAATAATAAGAAATTAAAAAGAAGTTATTTTTTAAGAGGAGGAAAATATACGATGTTATAGAAACAGATGCCGTGGGCATCTACGGTTTGCTCACCTGATTTCACCAAGAACCTTTGCATAAGCAAAGTCCTTCCCTGAAGGACTAGTGAAGCAAGGCCCACAGACAGCTGCAGCTCAGTAATCCCGGTGCTACGGTAATAACTCTCAAGTGAGTGCCACTTAACAGACTAAGGCTTGACAGTCTGCAGGATGCTCCACTAGCCCACTGCTCTCTATAAACCTTCTCTGTAGCCGACCACCCAAGGATGGGATGGAACTTTTTGAAACCCTGATGAACTTCAGTCCAGTGGTGCTGTAGGCTTGCCAAGTGTCAGTTTAGTTCTTGAATTTATGCCAGTTATAATTGTTATTGAAATGATGCATATTATATAAAGCAACAAAATGGAAGGAAAGTTCTCTTTCTGAGAATAAAATTAAGTAAAATTTAATTGTGGTTGTTTAGCAAAATATGTGTGGGTGGGGCAAATGCCAAAGTTTTGTTGGAGCACATGAGACTCACAGAAGTTAGATGGATTTTTGCACTCTAGTTGCCTTTCCAGAATCTAAGTGCATGCTCAACTTTATTTAATCTTATTTAAGCCGGGCGTGGTGGCGCATGCCTGTAATCCCAGCACTAGGGAGGCTGAGGCAGGAGGATTGTTGTGAGTTCGAGACCAGCCTGAGCTACAAAGTGAGCTTAAGGCCAGCCTGAACTGCACAGTGAGACCCTGTCTCAAAAAGACAAAAAAAAAAAAAAAAAAAAAAAATCTTATTTAAATTTATTTATTTATTTATTTATTTTGCGGTACCAGAGATTAAACTCAGGATCCTGCGCTTGCCAGACAGGCGCTTATTCTACTGAGCTGTCTCTGAGTCAACTTTATCTTTTTCAAAGAGCACAATATATTTATTGGAGGAAAGAAAGCTCCCATCAGAGAGAAGGACAGAAGAGAGACCCAAGCAGGCTGCCCCCTCAACTTTAAAGATACCACAACTAATATGAAACATGATTCTACCTGAAATGAGGTAGATGAGGGAGAGGTCCAAGTTCATGGGGGAAAGCCCTAGGCCTACACAGGAGATTAAGAAATGAAAGCAAATTTATGTTTGAAGTTTATTATGAATTTTTTAAATAAATAATTTAACAGTTCATTTTAATTGGCTTTAAAAAAAAAAAATCTGCACGCAAGGAAAGAGGGCTCCACCACTTGAGAATTCAAGGAAGGCTTCCCAGAGAACACATGAGCCAGACTTGAAGGATGAGTAGGTCTGCCACAGGAATAGGGGTCGGAAACAGCATCTTATCAAAGGCAAACATGGCAATAAGTTGTGTTTAGGAGAAATACAAGTACAGCACGAGCTTCCTTTGGGAGATCTGGAATATGGTAACAGGGAGTCAAGCTGAAGCTACTTGTTGCTCTCTGTTCTAGCCAGCCCACTGCTTAGCTAACCCAGTCCTCTCATGCAGACTCCTCACACAGCCACCAGCTGAATCACAGCCTGCTAGGGTTCCTCCCCCACTAAATGTCCCCGCAAAGTTCACAAGCTCATAGGTGGGGCTCTTGGAGCTGATTTCTCATGAGGGGCTGGTACTCTTCAAGGGCTTAATCCATGGGTGAGGTTAAGGTGGCCTTGCTGATGGGAGATGGGATCTGATCAGAAGGGGGTCACGGGGGCGTGGCCTGGATGGGCTTACTTCACCCCTGCTCCTCCCTTTATGCCCTCCGTTCCCCCCTGTGCCATGAGCTGCTCCTCTTTGGCCCTGCCACCCTGCTCTGAAGCCACCTGCCTCTAGACTGAAAGCTTTACAAACTGTGAGCTAAAATAAGCTTTGCTCCACAAAGTTATGGTCATTGGGTACTGCGTCTCAGTGATGAGAGTATCGTCCTTAAGGCAGAACATAATGATTTATCTTCACTTGACAGTGCTTGTCACAGCTGAGAGACCCAGCACCTCTGATGTTCTTACACAGGAATGACTGGATCTTCTAGGATCTTCACAGAGAGAGTGATCGATAGGAAAAGGCAGAGCAGATAACTTTAATCTTGTGGGGTTCTCAAGTTCAGAGGCAAATAAGAAGAAAAAGGAACCAGTCATGGGATAATTACAGCAAGATGGGAGAACAGAAGGCCAGCATATTGTGGATTTCTAAAAGGAGAGATCAATAAATAGTGTCAATTATTTCAGACTACAGTGGGAAAATGCTATATCAAAGACTTTCTCTGGGCTGGGGGTATGGTTCAATGGCATAAGTGCCTGCCTGTGCAAGCCCTAGGTCCCAAGTTCAATCCCTGGTACTGCAAGAAACAAAAAACTTTCCCTGTGGCAGGCACTGCTGCAGAAACTTTTTGGTAACTTGTAATAATACATTTTGTTTAATCCAGTATACATCCAAAATATTATTTCAACATGTAGTCATTATAAAAAGTTGTAGTGTTTCTTTTGTACTAAGCCTTACAACACCAGTGCTTATTTATGCTTTTGTTTTTGTTTGTTGTTTTGTTTTGTTTTACAGTACCAGGGCTCAAACTCAGGGCCATGTGCCTGCCAGGCACTCAAGCCGCTCAGCTATCTCCCCAGCACCAGTGTTTATTTCAAACAGACACAGTTTGGACCAGCCACGTGTACACAGTTGTTACCCTTGTGGAAAGCACAACACTGGCAGCTATTAGGAGAATCCATGTCTCCTAGAAGGTGCAAGAGATAAAGCATTTGGCAGAGTATTGATGGGTAGAAAGCGTCAGCCCTTTCCTCTCCCCACTTTCTGTGTCCATGGTGGTTCCTGGTTCCATGAATCAAATGCATGCGTCATTCTGCTTTTTTTTTTTTTTTTTTTTTTTTGTGGCAGAACCAGGGATTGAACTTGTGCTTGCCAGGGAAGCGCTTATTCCACTGAGCCATCTCCCCAGCTCCCCTGCTTTTTTTAAAAATGTATTTAGTACAAGGTCTACAGGGTCTCACTATACAGATCAGACCTCTAGTGATCCTCCTGTTTTCAGCCTCCCAAGCATTGGATTGCAGGTATGCACCACCATGCCCAGTCTCATTCGCCGTCTCAGCGTGCCCCAGGGGCGAGGCTGGCACAGCAGGTCTGGGATCCAACCCTGGGCCTTGCACCTGTGTAAGCAGGCACTTTAGTCTGCTGAGCTGTCTAGCCAGCCCTTTGCTTTCTTAAACCTTGAATTCCTCTCCTGCTTGCTTCCGTGTAGAAGGAAGTACAGTGAGCGCACTCTCAGCACACCCTCCTGCCAGAGCTGCCCACATCTCAGGCCTGAGCGGCAGAGGAGCCCCGTGCACAGCGGCCTTCCACCTGCTTCTGCTCCCCCAGCCTGCTCTCCACCGAGCGGCACAGTGCTCTCATGGTGATTCTATGACGGTAAAACATACAGACTTTACTATTTTAACTATTTTTAAACATACAGTCTAGTGACATTAGTACATTCACCACTATTCATTTCTAGAACTTTTTCATTATCCCAGATGGAACTCTGTATGTACTCTATTCAACATTAAGTTCTCATTCCTTTATTTCTCCTCTGATCTGCCTTCTTCCCCTAGACTTGCATATCCCAAGTATTTCATAAACATGGAATTATACAATATTTTTCAAGGGGTGTTTGGCTTATTTCATTTAGCCTAATGTCTTCAAAGTTCTTTCTCACGTCAGAATTTCCTTCTTTATCGCTGATAATATTCCACTGTTTATATATACCACTTTAGTTTAGCATCATCTACTGATGCCCATTTGGTTTTCTATCCTTTTGCCGTTGAGCAGTACTCAGTAGCTGTGTGTGTATGACCTCACTAAATCCTCCCAACAGTTCTGCAAAGCAGATACTGCTGTTATCTTCCCCTTACAGAGAAGAGCAGGGACAGAGGATGAAGTCATCTGCAGTGGTGAGCAGCACAGTGAGGATTCAAAGGCAGCAATATAAAATTTTGCGTGAGGGAATGGTTAGGAGAACACTACCGAGGACTAGGTCAACAGCTGCCTTGTCACAAGGGTGCGGACTGAGAGACGCTGCTGGGATAGTTTGAAGTTTGGGAGCAGCCAGGGAAAAAGCAACGGCAGCATAAAATTGGAGATAATGAAGTAGAGAAAAAGAAACCAGGACGGTACCGAGAAAGTACAACAGAATTAAGAATATGGATTTTTGGGGCCGGGGAGATGACTCAGTGGAATAAGCACTTCCCTGGCAAGCGCAAGGACCTGAGTTCAATCCCCAGTTCCACCAAAAAAAAAAAAAAAAAATGCATTTTTCCAAGTTAGAGAAGACCCTTAAGATGGATTGAATATTAGTGATGGATTGAATATTAGTAATAGGTTTATGGCCATTTTAAAAAATGAGAGTTCAAAAGTGTCACAATATGATACAAAAAGAAAATGCCTAGAAATATTAATAACAGCTCACAGATAAGTAATTAATGCACATATGGGAAAGATGCTATATTTTTAATGATGTCACTAAGCTCATGAGATCACCTATCCAGTGTGTATTTCGAAAAGTGCCAACTTTTAAAATAAAATAAAACAAGATTTTTATAAAATTGCTCATTATTCAGCTTCTTACTCTGAATCATCTTAGTGACATCATAAGACAACCAGTTGGTTAGGAAGATCAAAAGACAGACAAACATGCTTACCCTGTGCCAGAGCTACGCTTGCTAGAAAGAAGGGCCTTGTTCTAAGTGACGACATTCTCGGCTAAATCCACTCGCTTTGAATCCTTTTTCAAGTATCTGTAGCAGATGCTTTTTCTTCATTTTAACTTCAGGATGAAAAACATAAAAAAGCCAGTCCAGCATGCAGCATCTTGTGACAGCTCCTTAGTAAGTGGGACAGAAGTAAAAACATTGAGATTGATTTTACAAAAGCTTATAGATAAATTATATGTCTCGGGGGACATTTTATACTGGATGTTCTCTCTTTTTTCATATCCTTACCATCCACCAGCACTCTAAAAATGACTATGGCATACAGCTAAATAATGAGATCACCTACCCAGTGTGCATTTTGAAAAGCACCAACTTTTAAAATAAAATGAACCTAGATTTATATAAATTGCTCATTATTCAGCTTCTTACTCTGAATCATGTATATCTTCATCATCCAAAACCTGCTGAAGCTGGGCGTGGTGGCAGGTTGAGGCAGGAAGATTGTTGTGAGTTCGAGACCAGCCTGAGCTACAAAGTAAGCTTAAGGCCAGCCTGAACTGCATAGTGAGACCCTGTCTCAAAAAGACAAAAAAAAAAACCTTCTGAAATTTCTTTTCAAATTTATATCTCAGAATATTGATATAGGAAGAAAATGATCTCCTGACCTGAAAGGTACCTGGGACGAGTTCCTATTCTCTAAAACCAAAGAATGAATTTTAGGAACAAATGGAGGCTATGAGGAGAATATATTTACTGAGGGAAAGAAAGCTCTTGTCCAAGAGAGGAACAGGAGGGGGCCCCCGAACAGATTTTCTCTGGAACGCTGTCTCTTCCAGGGACTTTCACAGAGGAAAACCATTCAGTGAGGTGGGTCTAAGGTGGTGGAGAACATGGGAACTCGCTCAGGTGGGCATGAGGTGGGACAAAACTATGGTCAAGCAATGGGATTACAAGCACCATTGCTCAGGTAAAATTGATGAGTTCAGGACCAAATGGAGAAACGAGATGCGTAGCAAGAAGGCATGAAAGTAGAACAGGACTTTATCAGATAGCCATCCAATACTAGTCAGATTAATGATTCTTCTGGCTGCCTCAGGGTGATCTGATCAATCTCAGATGCCAATCTTAAGGGAGGTCAGCATTTACTTGATCTTTGGTCTTTAGGTCTGTCCCACTGTGGGAGTATCCATCCCTCCCACAGTTGTAAGGTATCTTGTCTTCTGTGTTATCACCTTTGAGGGTCTGGCCCTGTCTGACTATCTATAATATTTCTTTTTTTTTTTTTTTTTAATTGATTGTGTTATTTATTTATTTTGGCAAAACTGGGGTTTGAACTCAGACCCTTGTGCTTGCCAGGGAAGCACTTATTCCACTGAGCCATCTCCCCAGCCCCATGTCTATAATATTTCTAGTTAACTCAGCTGCCTGCAACAATATGATTGTTTGGGCTGGGAAGATGGCTCAGTAGAACAAGGTCTTGCCTGGCAAGTGCAAGGGCCTGAGTTCAATCCCTGGTTCCACCAAAAAAAAATATGATTGTTAACTTTAATGACACATTCTACTTTTATTCCCATAATACCATAAGTTTGGACATAACATATATATAAACATGATAGAATTAATTCATTGTAGGGATCTGTTGGTCTCCTGGTAGTCCCTGGGAGAAAACAGCAAGATTGAGAAAATAAAGACAAGAGACAATAACTGTGATCAGGTGGTGGCCTGAGTTTGATAGGTAAAGCCTCCAGAGCAGGGCTGAGGAGATAGCTTGGTGGTTTAAGCACCTTCCTGGTGAGCACAAGGATCTGGGTTGGATCCCCAGTAGTACATTCCGTGCTGGCCCTGGAACCCCAAATGCACCATGCCTGCCACAGAAACTGGGCATGGTGGTGCATGCATATAATCCCAGCTGTGCAAAGTCTGAGAAAGGAGGATCGCTACTAGTCTGAGCTGTGTAGCAAGATTCTGTATCAAATAAATAGGTACATTTTTAAAGCCCTGAAAAGAATAGTAAGGGCCTTTATATCTTTACAAACCTGTAAGACACAAGGTGGCCAAGAGACTAATAACCCACAAACAGCCTTTCAATTTAATCACCTTAAGGGGAAAATGTAAAAATTTTTCTTTTAGTGTCAATTGTAATGGAGAGGGAGAACCTTGCTATTCCCTGCTTTCCTGCTAGGCTCTATTGCTTGGGGAATGGCCCTTTGTATCTCTTCAAGTGGGCAACCCAGCTGCCTTACCTGGAGGCCACCCACACTTGCATTTGAAAAGCCCTTTAAAATGTTTTTCATTTAATTAATTTATGTATATTTTATACCAATTTCTAAAATAATTTTAAATTTTTTATCAAAGAATGACTAAGTAGTATTAGTCTGGTGTGGTTTAAACAATGGTTTGGGTGGACAGAATTATAACTTTGATTTCCCTGCATAATCAGCATGAATGACACCATGCTGGAGACCTCTTTGTATTGAGGCTCTGACTCTGGTTGCCACTTTCACACTATCGCCTCAGAGCTGGGTGAGCTGCTAGCAGCAGATTAATTGTCTTAGTTAGGGCGTGGTGGTATGCATCTGTAAGCCCAGCTCTGGGGAGGCTGTCAACAGGCGGATCACTGCAAGTCTGATCTAGTAGTGAGACCTTGAACACCTTGTAGACCCTTCTCTAAAAAATACAAAAAAGAAGAAAAATTTGTCTTAGTTAAGGTTCATTGTCTTGATTGTGTTAGGAGTGAGTTTTCTAGGGCTCACATCCCCTCCCCAAGTTTCAAGGGGGCTATGGCTCTGTAGCCAGCGCCTTAGTGCAGAGAAATACAGCAGCTACTGTGTGTGCCAGCTGTCCCTCTGGCTCCGACCGCTGGATGTTTTTTGTTTGTTTGTTTTGTTTTTTGCCAAGGCTAGCTCTATCTTGAACCTAACAAGTGTTTGATGCCAGCAACACGCATAGCCAACAGCAAGGCCATGGGGAACCATTGTCATGACCCTCCTACTTAGCATCAGGTACACAGGCCTGTATTTGGTGGTAGACTGAGCACGTACACATGCAGGTGGATGGGGAATCCCAGCTGGGTCTGCCTAGGACTGGAGCGTGGGAGCCTACGCTGAGTCCAGTATGGCCTGTGCCCCCCAGCAGGGTTCATGCTGCTTGGAACCAATTGTTTGCAGTTTAAAAGAATTTTTTTTCCTTTATTATCTTATTGAGCAAAGCTAGAACCTTTAAACTATCTGCTGTACCTTTGCTCTACCCACATTGTCCTGCTTAGGATTTGATATTAAAGCAGTATTCTATACCCCTTTATGGTGGTCTTAGAAAATAACACAAATACAGGAACCAAGAAAACAACAAACATTTTTATATACATCTATAAACATCTATGGTTCTTGAGACTCCATTCACCCTACTTTTAATTCAATCTAACTTTGTCCATTTTGGCTTTTCTCAAACCTATTTCTTTTTCTTTCTTCTTTCTTTTTAATGTATTTAGGACATGGTCTACAAGGGTCTGCAAGGTCTCACTATATAGATCGGAACTCATAGTGATCTTCCTGTTTTCCCCTTTCAAGTGCTGGGATTACAGGCGCGTGCCACCATGCCCAGTCTGAATCCCTATCTCAGTGCACCCTGGGGGGAGGGGCCGGTACTGCATGCTGGGGATCAAACCCGCCCTGCTGTACTCTGCCTAAGCAACCACTTTAGTCCTCTGAGTTATCTGGCCCCGGTTTCTCTTTTTTAAGCATGATGCATTTTATACATAATGCTTCATGATTTTCACCTGATAATTGTCAATATAACATTCCAGTGCCATTGACCTACTAGTCCATTCCCTGACCCTGTTGCAGGCAAAATTCTGGGAAACATCCTCCCACCTATCAGTATCTCCTTACTGGGGTCTCTGTTGGAGCCAAATGCAGGAATTGAGAAAATAAAGACAAGAGATAGGGGTCAGGGAGATGGCTCAGTGGAATAAGTGCTTTCCTGGCAAGTGCAAGGGGATGAGTTCAATCCCTGGTTCTGCCAAAAAAAAAAAAAAAAAAGACAAGAGATAATAGCTGAGGTTAGGTTATGGACCAAGCATGATAGGCAAAGCCCCAGAAAGAGCAGTAATAGCCTTTATTTGTACCTTTACAAAGTTTCAAGACACAAGATTGCCAAGCCATTAATAGCCCACAATGTCCAGACAAGGTGTTTTTCTCAAGACTGAAGTAGTGATATAGGGAGAAAAACTGATCTCAGGTGGGTGACCTCCAAACGATCGCTGGACCTGACCTGTACAACTGACTTCTAAAACTGAAGAATGAATTTTAGGAACAAACGGAGGTTATGAGCAGAATAGATTTATTGAGGGAAAGAAAGCTCCTGTCTCAGAGAGGGACAGGAGGGGGGCCCCGAGTGTGTAGTTCCCCCAGAAACTGCATCTCCCAGGGGCTTTTATAGAGGAAAACCATGTGGTGAGGGGGGTCTAAGGCAGTAAAGACATGGGAATTCACTTAGGTGGACAAGAGGTGGGACAAAACCATGGTTAACCAATGAGATTACAAGCACCCCTGCCCAGGTAAAATTGACTAAATCCAGTACCAAATAGGGAAGAGAATCAGGTAGGTAGCAAGCAAGCATGAATATGGGCCAGGGTCTCTTCCTGTTGAGGGTTGGGCTAGTGACTCAATAGGGCTCATTCAAAGGGATTGATACCTATTTAGAATATCAATCCTAATGCCCATCCCTAGGGAACTATGTAGCTGTGTTTCCTCTTTTTGTCTTGGTCTTGAGGTGTGGCCCATAGGGAGTGTCTGTCTCTTCCAAGTTGCAAAGTCACCTTGTCTGCCATCTTGTCACCTTGAGGGCCTGGCCCTGTCTGACTACCTAGAATAACTCAGCTGCCTACAACAGTAGCTTGACCTCTTTCGGCACTGAGGCCTCATCCTGCCCTCCCACGTAGGATCAATTTCACCTTCAGTGGCTCCCAGCAATTCATAAATGAAGTATACCTATGTGGGAATACAAAATATACATAAAGTAAATAACAGGTTTTTCTTAATATGTTTAAGAACACAAAGTTGTGTATGGTAAAAATTATAGCTTAGTTTGTGGCTGAAGATACATAGTTATATAGCAGCTCTGCTTTGGGTCATACCACGCATACTTACTCAATCGGTAAAAGATGCTAAATTTTGAAATAAAGTTCTTTTTAAATTACTGTACATTTTTTCTGACTAAAAGCTAGATTGTTTGACCAGTCCTCAGTTCTTGAAATAGCTCCCTTCACTGGCTTCAGTGAAACTGCATGTTCCTGTCTTCCTCCTGGTCAGCGGGTCCCCGTGGCTTTCTCCATGGGTTCTTGGGAGACAGACTTCCAGTCTGGGTCTCCCCAGAGGCAGCGCTTGCCCACATTCTTGCCTCGCTCTCCCTGGGTAACTTCATCTGGTCCCTGGTTTTACATATATTCTTATAAATCATCCCATTTTGTTTCTAGCCTTCATCTCTACCCAAAGTCTCTGCATATACCCAGGCCAGGATATCTAACTACACACTTGATATGTCTACCCATGTGAGCAACAGCTCTGTGAAACACAGCTTACACCATATTTGACTTCACAACTTGCTCTTTGTGAGTTTTCCATCCCAATACTCCCCACAGCACAATATCTAACTTGTAGCTTACCTTAAAACTGCAGTGATAACCACCTTCTCACGTGCCTGCTAGATCTAATTCTTCCGTGTGCCTGTTTGGTGCTCACACAAGCTCTGGTCTGACTACATCCCGGAGCGGGTCACCTCTCACCAGCATCACTACCAGCCTAGGTCAGGCAGTCATCCCATCTCAGCTGGCTACTGCGATAGCTTCCTCCCTAGGCAAGCATGTGTTCTCCTGAGTTCTCTCCCTGGCCCGAGGCTTCCTACCTAGGGATTCAGAAGTGAAAGAGACCATGTCTCTGCTCTCAGGAATATACATTTCAAAAGGAAAAGGTAGAACCTTCATAAAATAATCCTTAAGTGTAGCAATTATTGAAAGATTTGCATAATTTAACTGAGTAGATCAACATCTTTAAAGTGACCAAAACACATAAGGTTACACATGAAGTATTCTAATATAAAAGTATTAAAAAGTTCACTAATATAGTTTCAGATTTCACAATGGAATTAGCCTTTGAAATGTAAACTTCTGCTGGTCAAGTTTTGATGTATCAAAACAATATATCACAATAAATTACAGAGGTACATATAAAAATTTAGCTGACTTCTATGTAACCAAATATTAAAATATTTTGGGAAAAATGTAAAATAATAGAACTCTTCCCAGTGGGGATTTTTTTTCTGTTTTGGAAAACAACTGTATTTCATAAAAATGTTATTTATATAGGAAAAAAGACAGGATTTAGAGAAGATGTCAGAAAAGATGTTTGATCTTGAGAACAGAGGAGAGCTCCAGAACAAGGCAGTGTTGACTTCCTGCTGCCCTCATGCGGCCATCCTCATAAAATTACACTCTTAGAAGTACTGAAGGTAGACTGAGATGTTACAAGTAGAACATTTTGACAAGAAAGTAAGTGATACGTGCAAGTGAATACGGATCACATTGACCTTAGTGGACCAGGCCCTCACATTCAAAATCCAGCAGGGCCGGAACATGAGTGTGAGTGAAGGCCAAAAGAGTGAGCTTCCACCAAGCCCAGGACCTCAGCTTCTGAGCCACCCAAGGGAAGCTAACCCCGCGAGAACTGACAGCCACGAGAGGAGACAGAAATGAATGGAGCAGGGCTACAGTCCAGCATGCTACCTGCTAACCAGTTCGAAGAGCCCACAAAAAGCCACATTGCCATCTGCAGTGGGAAATCTGCTGAGCCCACACAGGGATCAATTTCTAGATCTAAATCAGCCACATCTCTCACCTAAATAACTAGTCTTGAGGCCACAGAAGCTGCCTGTGTCAGACTTCCTCCACTCTGATAGGGACTCACACCATTGGCATTTTAGATAAAGCCTTTGTTATTTAGTGGTCATCTTAGTAGGGCTGGAGTGTCCTCATGAATTGGTGGAATGAATGGACAATACCGAGCTTTTAGTCTGGGCACAAACAGCTCCATGGAAGAGCTTTCTCTGCCAGAAATTCAGCAGCTGAGCAATGATAAAGCGAGGATGAGGCACAAAGGCATTCTGAGGGCAGAAAGCAGAACAAACAAAACCATTCATGTGGCACGTATCACCTGTATGCCGGGAAGGGGGAGGCACGCGGTTCAGCTGACTGTAAAAGGTTCTAAGCAAAGTGATGACAGTTGAGAAACACTGAATTGTCCTCTGTAGGGGAAGGGTGGAAATGTAATTTGGAAGGAAACAGACAGCAACTAAGGGTTTTTATTTGGTTTTGTTTTAAACAGAGTGCTTTCTATGAAAGAGAGAACATTAGGGAATCTTTCCTGATTAAAGGCCAGTGTGCACCCGCTACATGCAGGCATTGCAATAGGTGCTGTGGTGAGGGCTGGCCTTGGCAACTGGCTCTTGAAGGAGAGAGAACAGAGTCAAGAATGTCTTTCTATTTTATTTTTTTGGTGGAACTGGGGATTGGACTCAGGCCCTTGAGCTTGCCAGGGAAGTGCTTATTCCACTGAGCTATCTCCCCAGCCCCAAGAATATCTTTGATATTTTCTGAGAATGGGTAATCAAGAAGATACCAAAACACAGAACAAAATATAAAAATTCAAGGTGAAGTATGTTCACATGATCTTATCAAAACCTACCACGTGGCTCATGTCTGGATGTCCCTCCAAAGCCTCATGCAGTCAGGGGCACAGGCTTTTCAGAGTAGACTATCTAGGTGTGTGTGGCACAGGACTTAAGGGTGTGTAATCACTAAATCAGTCCACTCATTGGTTTGCAGTTCTGGCTAGGATTAAAGGTGTGAGCGCACCCACCCTGGGGCAGGTAGTCTGCCTAACGTATGTGCCCTTTGCTGCCTGCTTGGCTTGGACCATTTCTCCTCTGTGATGCCCTCTGCCATGACACCAGGCCTCAGAGCAGGCAACTATAGACTGAAACCTCTACAACTATGAGCCTAGCTCACCTTTGCCTCTTTAACTTTGGGCGTCATGTATTTTGTCTCAATAACGAAAAAGTAACCAAGACTCCCAGTAACATTTGCTAGTACATTAGTTTTCTCATCTTTTAGATTGTTATGGCTTGTGTCTAGATCCTCACCCAGTATCATAAGTAAGGCTTTCGGAGGTGGCTGGATCTAGGGTGTGTGATGAAGGGACTAAGGATGTAATGCTAGGATTTAGGAAGCCCCGCCCCAGCTGTGAATGCTACCTGCCCTAAGAGAGATGGCCTGGATACAATCCAAGGGACAGATATAAAGGGGTCCCTTTCTGCTCACTTCCATGGCTTGCTGCTTTGCTGTCTCCTACCTGCCCACCAGGAGCTGTCTGTCCTCTGCCCCTCTGCCATGCCACCCTGCCTTGAAGCCAGCCAACGGTGGACTGAAACCTTTACAAAGTGAGCGCTACATAAAGCTTTCCTCCCTTAACTCTGGGTGTCAAGTATTTTGCCTCAGCAGTGAGAAAAGTAATGAGACAGTTCAGGGGGACTACCTGGTGGTTTCAAGCCCATACAGTTTGAACCTAGGTCTTTTGTCTCTCATTCCATGCTGTGTTCTACTACTGCACAGCTGATTTCCTTTTGAATGTGTTAGTTTGCTTTGCCAGTTGGACAACCAGGTAGAAATGTCCAATAGACAAGAATGCAGGGCTGGAGTCCAGGAGAGAGGTTGTAACTATTGGTAACACAAAAGTACAGGAAAGGAAACTAACCAAGAAAGGCATAAAAGGAAAAACGGAGATAGCTCAGTAAAATAAGCACTAGCCTGGCAAGTATAAGGGCTTAAGTTCAATCCCCAAGAAAGGTATAACATTCTAACTACTAGAATCAAGAGAGATGGAATTACAAGGAAGAAATGTCTGACAGTATCAAATGCTTTATTTATGGTTGGAAAGTCAGGGCCCCTCAACTTCTCTGAGTGCCCTCATGTAATGAGATCTAAATTTATAAGCATTTATAATGATATTTATCATGGATGAAGACACCTACAGACTTCTTTAATATACTCGTGATGTGTTTAACAATGTAGAATTTATGTGCTTTTAAATGATTGGAACTTGATCTACTATATTAAAATGTATTTCAAAATCATAGACAAAGTCTTACTAAATACTGTAAACTAACTTGCTGGCTTAAACCAATGTCTTATTGTATAAAGCAGTAAATTTTTTGTTAATTTGTTTGTTTGGTTTTTTTTTTTAAAACCAGGGATTGATCTCAGGCCCTTGCGTTTGCCAGGGAAGCTCTTATTCTACTGAGCCATCTCCCCAGCTCCAACAATAAGTTTTGGCTCCAACAATAAGCTTTTGCTGGCCTGATGTACCTCAGTGGACTAAATGCCTGCTTAGGCATGCATAGGGACCAGGATTCAATCCCTGGCACCACATGTAGTAACTGGCCCCACCCACCCCTGGTGTGCAGAGCCCACCACCAAGACCAGAAGACTGGGGGTAGTGGTGAACACCTGTTATCCCAGCATTACAGGCAGCCTGAGTTAGGCAGAAATATAGGCAGTCAGATAGGGCCAGGCCCTCAAGGACACAATATGGAAGACAAGGTGACTTTGCAACTGGGAAGAGACAGACACTCCCATATGGACCGTACCTCAAGACAAAAGAGGAAACAAATACAGCTATGTACTTCCCTAGGGAGGACCATCAGGGATTGATATTCTAAATAGGTATCAATCACCTTGAAAGAGCCCAAGTGAGTCACTAGCCCAGCCCCTAACAGAAAAAGACCCTGTCCCATATTCATGCCCACTTGCTATGTGACTCACTTCCCCATTTGGTACTGATTTAATCAATTTTACCTGAGCAATGGTGCTTGTAATCCCATTGGTTGACCATAGTTTTGTCCCACCTCTTATCCACCTAAGCAAGTTCCCATTCTCTCCACCTTAGCCCCCTCCCCCCCAATGGTTTTATAGTATAAAAGTCCCCAGAAGAGACAGCTTCCCTGGGAACTAACCTATGGGGTGGTGGTGGGGCTCCTGTCCCTCTCTTGGACAAGAGTTTTCTTTCCTTCAATAAATATATTCTGCTCACAACCCCCATTTGTTCCTAAAATTAATTCTTCAGTTTTACAGAACACGGACTCATCCAGGTCAAGTCGGGAGATCGTTTTTCCCTGTGTCATTTGGAGGTTCCCTATATCATTTGGAGGTCACCTACCCAAGATCAGTTTTTCTCCCTGTATCAACAGGATACCAGAGGTAATATTGCTATGACACAATAAGTGCTTTTTTACACTTTCTCATGGGAAATGAGTTAAGTCAATCATTTTTTAAAGTTGATACTATAGATTAAAAATTTGATCTCCTAGCAAAACAACAGCTAGTTCTAAGTCATTTAGCTTAGTATTAGCTCTGAATCTATGTGTCTTTGAAGTTCATAACTGTTATGAGCCCGTGTGCCACTGCTGTACAAAGTGAAAAGTTTGTATACCTTGGCTCAGTGCTTTTCCAGCTATAGCAGCTGTGGCTGTGACTGCTATTATTTCTAAATCAATGGCTATCAAGAGTTCATTCTTGGGGGCCAAGGAGATGGCTTAGTGGAATAAAGTACTTCCCTGGCAAGCTCAAGGGCCTGAGTTCAATCCCCATTCTGTCAAAAAAAAAAGCATTCATTCTTTTTGTTCTTTTTTTTTTGGTGGAACCAGGGATTGAACTCATGCCCTCACACTTTGCTAAGGAAGTACTTGTCCCACTGAGCCATCTCTCCAGCCCTTTTGTTCTCTTTTTTTCAGCCTCTACTAAATGTTGGAACAGCATTGTAGCAGGAGAGTCTTACCATAGGCATTGTGGTTATACAGGAAGCAAAATCCTGGTCCTTGCCTTGTTAGGTCTGAGAAGCCCACCGTGTGAAGAAAGACTCCAAGAGATGTCCTCTATGCAAAAGCAAGGGGATTTTATTTTAGAAGTTGTGCCGGCACAGGGTCACTGGGCAACTGGGCCATGGCGACCCCGAGCCTTAGATCACTCGGGATTATATAGCACTTTTGGGCGGGAAGGCGGCAAGTGGGGTATACAGAAGCCAATTGCGTGTGTTAGCTAGGCTGACATTTGAAAGGATAGGATGGTTCATAATGACCTTTACAATGACTGGACCATGCATGGAACAGGGAGGGTGATTTTCGGCGTTCGGGAACTGGCTGTTTCAGCCGAGCTATCTCTAGGACATCTGTTGCTGGGGGGGCATGTAGGGACTTATCTTTAGGACACCTGCAGCTAGGAGGCAAGCAGGGACTTTTCTCCATCTGCAGATGCAGTAATTTTAAAAACATTTTGTTGACCTTTTAAGATGGAGTCTGTTTGGCTCGGACCTCACAGCCTTAAGAATATAAATGCTATCCCTACAAAAATTAAAACTAATAGAAGAATTTAGACACATTCATAAAGCTCAATAACTAAAATTATCTTTAACACTTACCAGAAATGACAGCAAAACCACCACAGAAAGAAAAATTTGGTACTATTTTTCTGTCAAAATATTTATGTATGCTCATTTTCTAAGTTTTGTCAAGTTGGCACCCAAACCACTTTTCCAGTATTTCTTTTATCTAATGACAGCCTGCAGCAGAAGATCTGTCTGGCAGTTGATTTTTAAAAAATGATGTAAATAGAGCTTTCTGTACAATTAATCTAGGTGTTTTCATGTGTATTCTCATATCATTTCCCCCTTTTTGTTTAATGAGCATTTTGTTTAAGCTTCTGTTAGCTAGTTTTATAATTGCTCATGGACATTTTAATATTTAAGTTCCTATAGATTTTTTTTGGAACCAGGGATTGAACTCAGGCCCTTATAGGCAAGTGCTTATTCTACTGAGCCATCACCCAAGCCCCATAAATCAATCATCTCTAAATGATTGAGATTTATGTGTAATCATCATATAAATTTTTTTATGTAATTGGTCATCCTTACATGGGATATACATCACAAGCTTATGTTAAAGGCAGAAGTTTGAATCTGAGAAAAAGTCTTATCCCAATAAATAACCTAGTTTTTACATTTTGAAAGCCATGTACACCTGGCATCATAAAAACACTTAAAATATCATGAGATCAACAACAGAATTGCCATACACATATGGAAACCTTTTTCTCTATTTAGTTTTGTACCAAATTCATCTTTAAAAAGAAATGCTTATTGTAACTTTTTTAAAAAATCTTTTTTAACCAGTGACCTACTTATTGAGGGTGTTTCCTAAGAAACTATTAAGATTATTGGGAGGTCCTCATTAATGAATAAAAAGGTTGGCCACACCTCTTATTCATCAATTGGACTCCTCTCTCATAATTTTTTCCCACTCCAGGGAATTTTTGTTTAATTAGCTTAAACTTTATGATATGGTATGTATAAATCACTTTCAATATCACTGTGACTATCTGGTAATTTAGGAAAAAGCATGCTTTTACGTCCATATCTCAAATTATATTTAGAACAAATCATCAAAAAAGAAAAGAGGGGCCGTTTTGCGACTTCTATGTAAGCAGAGAGGGAAGAGTCTGTCTCAAAGTGGCCCCCTTCAGGCCCAGAATGGCATCAATGTTATTGTTATCTCTATGGGGCAGACTAATTGAGCCACGTAATGACTTAGTAAGTAAAAATTGTCAGCCTTATTAAGATTTCTCGTTTAAATTTTTAGTTGAGAACAGGAGCGTGAGCCTGTGTTCACATGACGCAGACAGCTGCTCGTGTACTTTGCTGGGTCTCATCTGTGTGGCGAGTCCCTCTGCCAGCTGTGCCCTGCTGCACCCAGCATGCAGAGATGCGACGCGCAGGCACGCAGAGGAACCTCCCGGCCTGGTCAAGAGCTGCGTGACCACAAACTGCAGTTTACCTGTGACTAGGGTTGCCCGGTCATGACGCGCTAGGAGCTGGACTAGCAGGCTGCATTCTGTCTCCATTCTGTCATTCTTACTTTCCCAAACAAGGCAATTCTTAACCTTTCTTGAGCGTCGGATCTGAGCTAGACAACCCCTTAAACATATTCATCTAGCTTCTTGTTCCAGAATGTTACTCTTTCATTTAGGGCATTCAGTGTGAACATTATGTTCTGCTGAAGACTTGGTTCTTCTGTGACAGTTTCACAACTCTTTGATTTTTCTTTTTTCTTTCTTTCTTTTTTTTTTTTTTTTTTTTTTTGTGGAACAGGGGATTGAACTCAGGCTCTTGCACTTGCCAGACAAGCACTTATTCTACTGAGCCATCTCCCTGGCAAAATGTTTGATTTTTCAACCTTGGCTGAGGGCTGGTGGTATAGCTCAGCAGACTAAGCCCTTGCTTAGGTAAGCCCAGGGCTCAGGGTTCGATCTCTGGCTCTGAGTGCTGTGCTGGCCCCGCCCCTGGTTTCCCTGAGCTGGAGTTCTGGCATGGTGGTGCGTGCCTGTAATCCCAGCACTTGGGAGGCAGAAATCATAAGGATCATTGTGAGTCTGGGCTATGTAGTGAGACCCTGCACAAAATAAACAAAAAACAAACTTCAGCTGTTTTATTTATATTGTTATTAGCTCTGTTGCTGTGCCCTTTGCAGAGTCCTTGAGTTCTGCCAGCTCCCATTCCAACTGTTTAAAACCAGGTGTTATAGTTTTTGTGTAGTTGTGCCCCCAAGCCCTCATGCAGTCATTGAGGCATACTTTTACAGTTTGATTAATTCATGATCCAAGGCTGGGCTTATGGGTCTGAGTACTGCTGGGATTATGAGTGGGAGTGCTACCCCCAGCCGGGGGTAGATAGCCTGACTGTAACAGGAGAGAGACAGAGACAGACTTGCTCTCTGTTGCCATGGTTGGGCTATTCCTCCTTCTGCTCTTGCTGTTTTGCTGTATTCTGCCACCATGCACTGCTGCCCTCTGCCACGTGCCAGTCTGCCTTGGAGCCAGCTGAATATGGACTGAAACCTCCAGTAACTGTGAGCTAAATAAACCTTTCCTTCCTTCATTTTGGGTGTTGGGTGTTTGTCCCAGCAACGACAGAGGACTAAGACACCATGCAGTAGAAAGCAAAATAAAAGTTAAACATGGTAAAGGTAAAGCCTGAACTTAGTTATTAATTTTTTAGTGAGCATTATTAAATAGCTAATTTAACTTAACAGGGTAGAAATTTAGGTAATAAATAGGACAAACTTCATAAAAGCACACCAAGCACATAATTTCAACTTTGGTTGAAATGCAGTTTGGTGTACTTTTGACCAAATGACAGCCAAATATGGCAGTCTCCCAATTAGAAACAAGACAAGCAAAAAAGTTGGTCTTGAAATTTGATAAGTTTGCTTATATTAAAGCCAAAGTAAAATTAAAATAAATTCCAGCTTTGATATAAATAAATGTTTGAATTTTAAAAATGAAGTTGTGATGTTTTTGCATACCTATTTGTCAATGTTTATTCAATATGAACATGGACTTATTTTGTGGGTCACTGTGCGTGTACTCTGATGTGTACAAGGTGTTCTGGGAGGAAGCTCATCATAAAAAATAAGGCAAAGCTTATATATAGGGGTAGCATTTCCCCATTTTCCTAGGCCTGCTATATGGTTCAAGTCAGTACAAAACGAACCTCTCCTCCTGCAAGTCGCAAGTGTTATTAATATTAATACGGCTTTACTTTTCCATTGTTCAGCAATGGAAAAGTGACTAAGACACTTGGACATTTAAATCTATTGCATAAAACATCATCATTTTGTACCAGGAATTGAACTCATGGCCTTGTGCTTGCCAGGCAGGCACTGTGCTGCTGAGTAGATCCCTGGCCCTATAAAATATTATTTATCAGGGTGTTGGACATTCCCTTAAATTTTGGGCTCAAGGTAAGAGCCTTATTTACCTCATTGTCATCTTAATCTTGTAGAATATTAAAATAAATTATAGGGGGCAGGTGGAAGAGATGGCGGAGCACTAAGCAGCAGGGGACGAGCCTGGCCAAGCTGTGCCATCCAGACGCTGGAATGTAATAATGAGGGGAGATAGCAAGGAGGGAGGCGAGCCTGCTGAGACCCAGGAAGGAGCCGAGGCCTGAGCTGAAGCCCGTGGAGAAGAGAAAACCTTCAACGAAGAAGAAGCAGGTACCCACTGGTGCCTTCTCCCCGACAAGCGAGACACTGTGTGGACAGGCGGTCCCACCCGGCTGGCATGCTACAAGCGCCTCTACCACAGAGGCCTCCGCGGAGAATCGCAGCAGCGGAGGGCAGCAGCGGGTGGAAACACTGCCCGGGCTGCCCGGAAGGCCTGCACTGGCCGCGGGGCCTGGAGAGAGCCGCCGGAGGGGGAACCAAGCTGCTGGCTCCCTCTAGCGGCTCCCAGCGGGGCTCAGAACTGCGTCAGGGGCCCATCGGTTGTGAGCCGCCAGTGGCTTTTGGGGGCAAATCAACACGGACCAGGTTGCTGTCCCCAGACATTGTTTACCAGTGACAGCAGAGGCAAACATGGAAGTAGACTGCTTTAGCTGTTGTTTTGGTTGATTTTGTGTTTTCCTGTCTCTTGTTTTATTGTTATTGTTGTTTTGCTTTTTTCATGTTGTTTTGTTTGTGGCTTTTTGTTTCTTGTTTTCTTTTGCTATTGCTTGAGCTTGTAGCTATATGAGTGTAAATGTGGTACCTAGCCTCTCTGTGGCTGTGGCTCTGTTGGTTCCTCTTTATATCTCTTCCTCTTCACCCTCCAGTCTTCTGCACCAGCTTCCCAAATCTAGCAAGAATCCCCTTTGTCCTCCAGCCTTCTAATCTCTTCCTTCCCTTTCATTTCTGTTTTTCTCCCTAACCCACTTCAAGTTCTAACCTGAGGGCAAAATTGACACACTAAAGACTTGAATATTACATACAATTTTGTTTTGTTTTAGACTTTGTTATATAACCACAAATCTATTGTGGTTAAAGGTGGCAAATTAATGGCTACTTTAGCTTAGCATGTTTTAGGCTAGGCTTCTTGTTATTGCTACCGGTACTACTATAGCCAAAAGTGACATAACTGTACTAAATACCTGTTACAAACATCCCCCAGAAATTAAACTAAAACGGGCCAGCCAAATAGCTCAGCTGGGTCAAGCAATGGCCATGACATCCACATGACTGACACTGCCACAGAATCTACAAAGTGTGGTACAGGGTTTCAGGGTAAATCCTGAGGGGATTTGACTGACCTTGTCAGATATAAAAGTTACATTTTTTGTTATATAGGATTTGCTTTATCTTGGTCTTAACTATCCAGCAGAAAAGTATAAACACAAGGTATAAAAAGTAAAAGCTATATTAATATGCTGAGCTGTAAAAGGCTCAAGTCAACAACTTTTGACATTGCCAGTCCTACAGATAACCCACTACTGTTATGGATTACTGGACTAGACTGGATTATTTTGCTGAATCCACACACCTGCAATGGCAATGGAACACCATCTCTACAAAACTAAACAGAAAAGGGGGATACAAATGAAGGACCATTTGTAGTGAAAAAGTTAGGATAGATATACAGCTACTGTCTCTTAGTTCAATGAGAAGAAAGATTTGTACAATAGTGTTTATGAACTTCTTTTTTTTTTTTTTTTCTTGGCAGAACTCAGGTCCTTGCGCTTGCCAGGGAAGCACTTATTCCACTGAGCCATCTCCCCAGCCCTTCTAATACTGTTTAGAGAAGATATCATGTCTGCATCTTGTACTATGAATAACTATTATGAAGACAACAATATGCAGTGTATTAATTGTTGTAACTGTCCTACTAACCTGTTTTGAAACTATCTCATTGCTACTTTTTTCTCAATAAAATTAATTAAAACAAACAAACAAATAATTCTATTGAGCTATCTCCCCAGCCCCCACAAAAACCCAATAGCTCAGCAGATTAAAGCACCTGCAAGCAGGCTCAAATCCCCAGGCCTGCCTGTGCCAGCCCTGGCCCCAGAGTGTGCTGAGATGACAATTGAGATGGAGCATGATGGTGCAATCCCAGCTCTTGGGAGTCTGTAAACAGGAGGATCACGATGAGTCTGATCTAGGAGTGAGACCCTGAACAACCTGTAGAACCTTCCTGGAAATAAAAAAACGGGGGGGTGGGGGAGGCAGGCATGGTGGCGCATGCCTGTAATCCCAGCACTCTCCCGAGGCAGGAGGATTGTTGTGAGTTCAGGACCAGCCTGATCTACAAAGTGAGTTTAAGGCCAGCCTGAACTGCATAGTGAGACCCTGTCTCAAAAAGACAAAAAATAAATAAATAAATAAAAATAAAAATTAAAAAAAAAAAAAGGAAAAAGGAAAGAAATTAAACTAAAAAAAGACAGAAAGGAAAAGGAGTAGACACTTAAACAAAATGCAACTCCAAATATGACCAAAGGCAAACTCAGGGGGCAATGAAGTGGGACAATTTGAAAACTATGGAGGACTGGGGAGATGGCTCAGTGGAATAAGTGCTTCCCTCGCAAGCGCAAGGGCCTGAGTTCAAACCCCAGTTCTGCCAAAAAAAAAAAAAACAAAAAAAAACCTACCCCTCTGGCCTCTCTAAAGTGGTAATAATAAAGCAAGTAAAGGAAGCTCTAGAAAACAATCAAATCAAAAATCATCTCTCTCTATGGTAAGTGCAGAGATGGTATCCATAATGAAAACCATGATTAGTGATGACAGAGCAGATACAGACAATAAATTAGAAGAGATTAAGAAAATGGTGGAAGCTGTGAATGATCAGCTTTCCTATGAAAGAAATGGAATCCCTAAGCCAAGTTCAAGAAGATGTCCAAGCACAATTCCACTGAGAGTATTTGCAGCCAGTTAAGCCAAGTGAGGACAGGATCTCAGACAGGCCTGCAGCCAGCTATCGCGAAAAGAATGATTTCTTAAAATAGCAAGACAGCATAAGAAGCCAACACAACAGCTGCTAGATGAGCAAAAAAGAAAAACTTAAGAATAATTGGAGTCAATGAAAAAGCAGGAGATAGCACAAATGGTCAAACAAACAACTGCTCATAGACATTAGGGCAGAAAACTTCCCTGGTAGAGAAAAAGAATTTGACATGCAAATAAGGGAGGGATATAGAACCCCAATTCACAACACACCAAAAAAAAAAAAATAACCAAAAACAAAAAAACCTACACCCAGGCATATCATAATCTAGATTCCAGAATTTCAACACAAGAATAGTATATTAAGACCTGTTAGAAACAAGAAACAAATCACTTATATAGGAAAAACCTCATCAGAATCATAGTTAACTTCTCAGCACAAACTCTCAAGTAAAGGAGAATTGGAGTGAAGTATTTCAAGCTCTAAAAAAAATTGACTTTCAACCCAGACTGCTGTACCCTTCAAAACTATCTTTTAAAACTGATGGAGAAATAAGATACCTCCATGAAAACAATAGTTGAGAAAATATACGACAAACCACACCAGCACTTGTTTTGAAGGACATTTTAGAAAGAGAAAAGAAGGAAATGGACAGACTCTGGATGTATTATTATTTTTTTTAATTTTGTACTTTTTATTATTATTTTTAAAGAATATAAAATAGTAATAGAAGAAAACAGCATTATACATGAAGATTTCATGAAACAAAGTAATAGGAATTCAACAATGGTTGCTGTATTACATGATGCTATGTGCAAATTGGTTTTTCAGATTACTAGATATAAATGTATAAGTTTTGTTTAAAAAAAACAATAACTAAGGAATTATAAGAAATTCAAGAGAGGAAAAAAATCAGTGTAAAAACAAAAATTGTAAGCATTAACTGCTCTTTTCTTTTTTCCTTTTTTTTAACTTTTTTTTTTTTTGGTCTTTTTTGAGACAAGGTCTCACTATGCAGTTCAGGCTGGCCTTCAGCTCACTTTGTAGCTTTGGCTGGTGTTGAACTCACAACAATCCTCCTACCTCAGCTTCCCAAGTGCTGGGATTACAGGCTTGCGCCACCACACCCAGCTTTTCTTTTTTATTTTTTTTTGTGGAACCGGGGATTGAACTCAGGCCCTTGCGCTTGCTAGGCAAGCACTTATTCTACTGAGCCATCTCCCCAGCTCCATTCCTTTCTTTTTATTCATATAATTAGAATTCTCAAAGTAGAAAGGAGTAGGCAATAAATATTTAAAGATTTAAAATTTCTGAATTTAGTTCAATTTACAGTACCACATTTCCAAGAAAAATGAACCTTTTGCACAAGAAATTTAAATAAAATCATACCAAGATACACAAAAATGAAATTGTCCAAAACTTACCATAAAGAAAAAAATGATTAAAGCATATACATAAAAAAATTAGCTATGGAAGAACAAGATTAAATAGCATCTTATTCCACATTAGAAAGAAAAAAGAAAGACCAAGTGTGTAAGAAACTAGACTAATTAAAGGACTGAAAAAGAATAAAAGATCTATCCTCTTTGAATTTTATACTTAGCAAACAGACCTTTGAAAATTAAAAGTAAAATATTTTCTAGTTATACAAACTTGAAATATTTTAATACCTCCAGATGTAGCATATAGGAAATAACAAAGAGCATAATTCAAACAGCATGAGAAGTTGCTGTATGCTCCTGGATGAACAGTAAAGAACTCTCAAAGTGATAGTTATGCAGGACTACATAAAATATATTAGATGAACTCTTATTTAAAAGGCCATTGAAGATTTCTATGAAATAGTACCAATCTTATGT